>JAEIIJ010002826.1:0-10457 GCA_018904815.1 Drosophila ogumai
TATAACGACGTAAAATCGTCGGTCCCTTGAAAGTCGCTATAACCGGACTCTACTGTAAATCCAACACTATTCATTCATAAAAGTTTGGAAAGTCGTTAAAATCGCACAACCATGTCTCCGCTCCGATATTATTTATGCCAGCTAAGGTCCAGATTTATGCCCACTTCGACCTTAACCAATTTATTGGGGTATTTATAAATGGCGACATTTGTAGCCTTTGCAACTCAATCGCTATATAAACTTTTTACGATCCGATGAAAATAACAGGCGGCGGGCATGAAAAACGTGAAAATTAAATCAATTCGGACAGGCCAGATGGAGCCAAATGCTGATTGCCGCGGATTTGTTATTTTATGGCCCCAAGATCAACGCTAATTTTTGTTTTCCTTCGCCTTAGATATATCTTTTTCCCCCATAGTCTGAATTATAAATCTCTGGCGAGGAGAAAAGGAAAAACATTCAACTAATTCGCTGGCAAAATTTTGGCAATTGTTCAAGGCTGACGCACAAGTCAACCGGTGGTCATTGTATGGGGTATAAATTACGAACTAATTTTTTGAAAAAATGACTAATGCCATTTCTTGTCACATTTGTGTATAATTAGGACTGAGCCTGACCCACAAATCAAAGGGGATGTCAATAAATTAATATTTTCCTTGAAGCTTTTAAGAAAGATACTTATAAAAGTGTTCTTTAGTTTTAGAAAATTAATTCTAGTCACGTTTTAATATAATCAAATAATTGAATCTAAGAAAAACTCCCAACCAAATCAAGATGAAAGTTCTGGCCAATGAGAAGCCACTAAAGCCACCGAAACTACCAAATTAAAGCAGCCGAGTCTCTCTAAAGCCCCTTGGCACATATGTTTCTCTATTTGTTTGGGTTTCTGTATGTTTATTTATTTGTATTTGCTTATCAGCGGCAAGGCGGCGTCTCTAATTAATTTTTTCTTCTCTAAAAATCGGTGGTACCTATACATATATATGTTAAATATGTATATTTTTCGATGGCCAACACAGATCCGGTCCGTAGCTGCCCACATGCTCGTGTATATAGCCGGCAAACTAATTAAGTCACAAATACATAACGCCAGGTTTTATCAGACGAGAGATAAAAATTACAAAAAAGTGGTAAAGGCAAAAAAAAAAACAAACCGAAACGAGAAAGAAAAACCAAATGGAACTAGCCCGGCGCTATCAGAGTGACTCTCTAAAAATAAAAAAGAGATTATCAAGCAAAAGGCCCAACAACAAGCTCTGTTTTTTTATCAGTGGCTAATGAACGCCAGTGATAAGCGCAAAAGAGAGAAAATATATAAATGGAAAAGAGAACTCTGCTCCTACACACGTGTAAAGCAAAAATATTTAAAAACAAATAAAAAATATATTTCCGATCGGCCATCGAACGGCCATCAATCACCGCTCTCAAGTGTCCCGCAATAATATTTATAATAACTTTAAAACGATTTTATTTCGCTGCCTTTCAACGTTTTCAATTTCATTTTTTCGGGGGCCCCCTTTAATTGCCGAAATCAATTCAAAAGCCAGTTGAACGCGTTAAAGGCAACTACAGAGGCAGCAAATAAACAAAGTGAGGTGGCGGGGGAGAGCTGAAGGGGTACATATATAAAAAAACAACCAAAAAATTTCAATAATTATTAACAAGACGACGGCGAGTTCATTAGCGCCGCGGGCAACCGTACCAACTGCTACAGTTCTGTGTGAGCTGATGTGTGTGTATTTTTAATGAAAAACACAAATAAATGTTGGGTAATTAAGACTTGTCTCCCTCATACAATGTATGGTGCTCTGCTGGCGGGTTCTGGGTGTTTAAAATAAAATCACTAAATGAACGTAATGTACGTGGTGCAGAGAGAGAAATATCATTCGATTGGGTCATACGAATTTTTGCTAATTTTGTATCAGAAAGATAAGGTTTTAAGGGATTTTAAAAACATATTTTAAGTACTTTGTGACTGAGGAAAGGTAAAAGGATTTTTCTAAGAAAAACCTAGCTAAACGAATTAAATATTAAATCGATTTAAATCATAATAATTCTAGGAAATAATACTCGGCAAATATAAATACTCTTTCAATTCATCCTTCAATTACTACTCCCGCATATCTATAATATCTTCAATTCAAATTCAAATATAAAGTTTCCCTCTGTGCATCGCTGGCTAAGAGGCGTTCCAAAACTTGTTCAACAACTTGTTTTGGTCTTTACATATCGACTAGAACCGCGACTCAGCACCATATACTACTACCATATGCGATAATGCTGCTGCGAGCACATGATATAATATAATTGGAATGTGCCGCACACAGACACACCGACATCGGGGCACTACTTATATTCGTTTGGAAAACTATCTGCTGCTTTTCCACATCCCCACACACATTATCAAGTGTGGCTCGTACTCGGGTACTATGACTGGCTTACCGAGAATCATGCTCGGGCCGCAGTAAATTTCCATAAATTTACATGCCATAAATCAAATTGAAAATGTGTTTTCCTCCGATGATGATCGCAGCTCTTTTTCCTTATCTCCAAATGGCTGTCTGTCTTGGCAAGGGACAGCCCGCTGCTTCTGCTGTTGCAAACTAAACACGACTCTTATCAGTCGAGTTCAGTGCAGTTGCTGCCTGACAAAGTGCAGTCAACTCGGATCTCTTCGAGCTGCATTTCGATGACTAAGTTCCGAGCTCTTTGGCTTCGCAGAGACAAGAGCCCACGCACTGGGAGTTTTCTGTGTTTTTTTAGTGTATTTTTTTATTTGGTTAAACCACGACGCCGCAGAGCAGACAGCACAAGAATGGCAAATGCTGACGCCGAAAGCGATGAACTCATTCAATTCTTCATTCATGCAGCGGCACAGCAAGACGAGTGAGTGAGAATGAGTGTAGTTTCTTGAATCGACCAGGAAATACTTGGTATTTGTGAAGGTTTTTTAAATGATTTCAGATCTATGCTAGGAGTTTTTGAAATTATTAGGTCACTAAAAACCATTTTATGATCACAAATGATCATCCCAAATTGTATAATCGTAGTTCTTATAGATCCTGAGATTCAAGGAAATTATTAACAAAAAATTGAAGACATTATAAAGTAGGTATTTTGATTTCCGATTTTGTTAAAGAATAATCACAATAAATGTTATATATTTTTCCTAAAAGCTTTTCTGATATATCAATACTAATATTGTCTCATAATTTTTAAAATATATGATTATTTAATACCCAATGTTTATATATTAAATTTATATTGCCTAAAAAGCTCACATACCAAATTTCAGAACCCTACCTCTATTAGTTCCCAAGATCACATGGAATATTAAGCTTAAACTACTCCATTAAGCCTCTATATGTAACCAAACCTCTCGAGAATCGATTATACCCCTTAAGACTCCACATTTCCCAGGTATTTAAAACAGACAACAGTCTCTTTATTGACTGGCCGCTAAAATGTTCTGAACACGCCTAATGGACTTCTCAGCTGTCTCCGGGCGAAGGAAAAGGCGCTGTTGCAGCGGCAATAAAACGTGCAAAACAACAGGAAATTTCGAGCTTGCGTCGGGGTTCGATCGTATGACTAATTCGCACTCAGTTCGGTGATAAAGTTCACACAAGGTATATTTGCACACGCCTAGTGCGGAGGTGCTCTGCTCCCGATGCCTCGCATGTACTTCTCAAAAAGCAATTGCAGCTTTTACTGGGCAATTACGTCACCGACGAGTGGCGAGCGTCTTTTTAGTGCTGTCTGTCAGCTTGTCAAAAACAAAAAATGAAAACAACAAAAATGTTTAAATTTTTTTCGAGTTGAAGCTACTTTCTTATTGCATTCGGCAGACGACGGCTGATGTACGAATATATGTATAAGTATGTCTCTGAGTCAGTCAGCCGATCGCATATGGCGCTATTTACTATATTGGCTACAACACTTGATAGCACTCTCAGCGAAAATGCACGTCTACGAAAAATGTTTAGCGCAGCTTGAAAACTTACGATTCTGACATTGAAGAGAGACCAGCAAAGAGTCAAGTCAACCAACCTGCAAAGAAAGGAATATGAAAAATTAGTTGACAATTTAAATAAGAAAAGAAGTAGCTGTGAACAAATATTAACATTCAAAATTGTTTTGGGAATTAGCAATTCTAAAGAGTTTCAGAGGAGACTCGTGATCGAATGAGGTTGGGGATTTCACTTTCTGAGATGAGATCATAATTTCGAAATTTACCAATGAAAAGGTGGAATTTATTGGCAACTGTAAAAAATATATAACCGATAACCCCAGCACATGGCAAGACGATTAGACTATCAGCAATGAGATCATCCCACTTGAACGCTAAGGTCACTTGCCATTATTTTTTATGATGGCGCCTCCTCTCAGCTCATTCCATCTATATTATGTTATAGGAATCTTTAGGAACCTACTGAGTACATATAGCTTTTATTTACATTGCGAATCGCGCGTTTATCACGTAGCCATGATTCACACAAATTCTAATCGCAGTAAAAAACCGAGGGTTTGCAATAAAAATTACCAGGGGAAAATTAATCAATTATCGTGCGCGAGGCACAGGCGTGTAACTGAAATAAACAACAAACTTAATTAAAAACCAAAAATGGGGCGCAAAAGTAAACAAACCGCCCACACAGAAAGCACGACACTCACTCAGGAACTGCAGACTGCACAAATTAAAAAAAAAACGGAAAAATAGAAAAACAGAAAAACAGAAAAAGAAAAATCTAAGAAAAAACAAAGTAAAATTTAAAAGCGAATTGCACTTCAGCGTACAATGGCCATAAATATGAAATTGTATGGTAAATTAATGCTATTATAGCGTCTAAAATCCAACACACAAGAAATAGAAGAAAAATGCTTAGAAAAAGACCAGCAACAACGGCTAAATAAAGAGCCATATTTGAAGACCTTGTACGTGGGCTGCCTACACAACCAGTTCGCGGTTTTCAGTTTATTTCAATTTTGTGTGTGCCGTGCCGTGTGTGTGCGAGCCGCCAGTCTGACTTGGCCCAAACCAAGTTGGCCCGGTCTGAGCCGGCCAACTCCATCTCCGTATATACTACCCAGCTATAGCTGCATTTGTGCACGGGAAAAAGTATTTAAGTGTTCTTTGATGTATAAAATATTATATAAAAAAACTTGGGGAAGATTCTACATTTTCGCAAGGGAAAAAAAATTATTTAGTAGCGATATTTAAAGATAGAAAAAAAACCATAAAATAAAGATAGTCTGTAGCTCGAAACAAACTTTTAATTTAATTTAAGACCTTAAATGTATTTATTAAGGTCAAATTATAGTTTAAGTAATATTTATATGGCTACAAATAAATCACAAAAATTGTTCTAACATTTTTAAAGTATTTTAAAATACATACACCCTTTGTTTCGATTGTTTAGACTCTTCAAAAGGTCATTTAAATATATATTTTTATTATTTTTACACCTCTTCTTAGTCCACTCTTTCTCCCTGTGTATATATTATACTACCGACCGACTGTAGCAGCGTTTCAGTTTCTTAGTTCATACGTATACACATATACATATGGCGGCAGCACTTGATTTGCATAACAAATGCAGCACCAACAAAAGCAGCAGCAGCAGCAGCAGCAAAAGGCAAAAGCCACATCCAGAGAAGAAGTAGAAGCGGTGGCAGCTCCAGCGAGCCGTGCCAAAAACAAAAGCCAACTAAATTGTTGCAAAAAAAAAAAAAGTATAAAAATATATGTAGCGAGTCGCTCAAAATTCATCAAATGCGCACCCAAGAGTCAAAAGCTCGTCGCGCTCAATTACCAGAAATTTCACTCCATTAAGACACACACCTCGCGCGTCCATAAAAAGTGAATGTCTATCATTAAGACAATTTTATCCAACGCTTTTTCGTGGTTTTTCTTCTTGCGATTTTTTTCTTTTCTTTCTCTTGGTGTCTTGTTATGTCTATTATTTTTTTTTCTCTGTGTTTTGCATCCGCTTGAACCAGCACTTTTCCATTTCCGCTTTAATGCCAAATTAATTGAGCCTAATTACGGCCAATTGAGTGCCACGGATTAGATCATCAGATCATCAGATCATCGGGGAGCGAGAGAGATCACCTGCCGTGACTGAATTAGTGATTTTTGCCAAAAACAGAGAGCTGACCGAATGGCGACGAATGGCTAATAATAAAACGAAATTAATAACCGAGTTCGTTAAGAAATGCTAATTTTGCTCATTTTTAATGACGCCGCAACGCCCTTCGTCGGCAGGTGAGATATTGCCACCATAATTTCTAAGGTGACAAAAAAATTGACACCTACGCACCTGAGCTGAGACGTGTCAACTAAAGACAAATTGGCAAAATTTCAAGTATGCCATAAAGGGAATACCGGTCAATAATTCTACGTGTCCAACAGAATTGGGGCCCTTTGGGTGGTACATACGCATTTTATTGAGGTGGAAAAGGGGGAAAGGGCTTAGTTTTTGGGGGCCATTAGTCAGCGGGCTTCGATTGCGTAGCACGGTTGTTGTGTCCGCCCCGATTTGTTTGCATTTTCACATTTATTTATCAACAAATTACGCTGTAAACAAAAGCAAACAGACCGAGCGAGCTGGCGAGCGAACGGACATGGATGTGAGTGCCGCCAGTACGAGCTCGTATTTGTACTATGGCACATACCTCAAAAGTCCGGCCAAAAGGTTAATTATGCAGCAACGACTGGGAATTTTACAATACTATAAATGCAGAGAGAGAAATAATATACTGTTGAAAAAAATTCATCAATTATTCGAAGATGCTGAGACTCACAAATGTTTTCCGTGTAATAAAAAGTATGAATCTTGAAATGATTTAAGAGTAAAAGTTTATTTAAAATTTAGCTTTAAAGATAAACTATAACAATCAGTTATTAAATCAAGAATCTCTTTAAAAAATATATTTTTAAATTATGTAAAACTATAGGAAACTCTAGCTAACCCTGAATTTAAACTAAAATAAAAATAAGGAAAATAAACTACATGCTTTACAGTAACTAAACTTAGAACATAAATATATAATAAATCCTTCATGCCAGTCATGGATTTTTCTCATTATTTAAAAATCTATTCTCCACCTTTAAAGGCATTTAAAATTAATTATTTCTCCACGTGCACGTACACACCATTTTTTTTCTTCTGGCGAGAGAAGTTAGTCAGCTCGTCAGCGCGGTTCGTCAATCATTTTCTGGATGGCTTACATGAAAATCGTGTTTGGGTTTTTTCTTTCTTTTGATTTTCAGATTGTTTTTTTTTTCTGGTTTTTTACTCTGTTAAACGTTTTCACTGCATTTTTACAGCCAAACAAATTTTTTGACAAGCAACTGACAGAAATTGACAAGCGGCCGAGCAATGGGCCAAATGCTTCGGGACCAAAAAGAACTCTCAGAGTCGCTGTGAAAGATGGTTCCAGCTGTGAAAAGGTCAACATTCAGTCTGGACTGTAGACTGTAGACTATAGACTATAGACTATAGACTTATGGACATGCTGCTGGGACTTTGTGTCGTGCAGAGTTATTGCCTCGTTCGTTCGTTGTGTGTTGCCTCACTTTCGAGCCGAAAGAAATGAAAAGTGTGGCCTGAGAACCCGGGAAAGGCCATTCTTCGGGCCAATATTGACAAATTAAATGCAGGTTAATGTGTCTTTAATGTTTTCGTTTGCTTCCCTGCCTTTTCTCCATCTCTTACTGGTTGTAGAGAGATTTTTAGATCCTAGAAAATCCATTTCATTGATGCAACATATGTGCGCGCCGACAAGTAAAAATATACACAAAGATCGGCGCGTATCTTTAAGAACCAAACAACATAAAACGCACAGAGACACAGATACGTTTGCGGATACGGTGCAGAATGTGCGTGTGTGTGTCCGTATGTGTTTGTGGAAAAACTGGCAGCCAAAGGCAAGGCAATTCAAAAGTCATTGAGGCGCAAAAGTCAAGCATAAATATTTCAAATAATGTTTGCTGGCCCCGCTGGCATTGGGTCTTGGATCTTGGATCTTGGGACCCGGGTCTCAGCTAGTGCTGCTCCCCCCCTCGCTGGGTGTGCTGTGTGTATGCGAGTGTGCAAGTGTGTGTGGCATAATTTGGTGAGAGTTCGAGTTCAACAGCTGAACAAAAACAGCACCGAGCACATTAACTTTGAAATAAGAACAACACCATAGAAGTCGAAACGATACAGGGGAAGAAATTACGAAAAGTATCTAAGAAATTTTAAGATTTAATTAATTATTTAAAATCTTCTAAAAGAAGGTTTCGAAGACTGATAAGACCTAAGCAGATCTGTGATTTTTAATATATTTAATAAGACTCCAAAGTTGAAGTATAAATATTTAAATAAAGATTTTCTGCTAACACAACTCCCCCTAAAAAACATTATACTACCAATTCTTGCTGTGTACAGTCCAGAGACTGAAGAATAGAGAACCGACCATAGAGAACCAGAGAATTTGAGAACCAGAGGGGAGCTCACACCGCAGGCTGATAGGAATAATTTCAAAAGCAGACGCAGGCGGAGAGAAAAAACATAGAGAGAGAGGCACCGGCGGCGGGTGTTTCTGTAATAGACGATGTCTACGCTGATGACCTCAGTTAAAAATAAATAATGCCTTACATTGTTTGGAATTAGTGGCTGCTTTTTTTTTTTGATTTGATGTAGATCTCTCGCCGAGATTCTTTCTCGGCCGTAAGTTCAGGGTGGCGCTCAGTGGTGATCGGGGATCATGGAGCTAGCTGCTGGCAACAATAAAGCCAACATGGGGCGCCCAAACAAATCATTTTGTCAACTCAGCCGGTGTACACGGCAGCTGGCAGCGGAGACACATGCATATTTGTGTAAATTCTTGTACGACATTTATCACACACACGAAATTGATGAACCTGCCCCGCCTGATAAATGTTTTTCTGAACGGCAGACAGGGGAAAGCGATCGAGTCGGCGGAAATCTGGTAGAGATTAACTTCTAAGTGAGAGGATACAGAAACTTGGTCTTTTTGTATTTTTATTTTTAATTAAACCAAAGCTGGGGAGATTTCAGGGAAAGATTCTAACTCGGACGAAGGGATTGAAGGCTTTATTTGATGGGAGTTTGTTTTTTATAAATATTTAAAGGGGTTGAGAGATTCATTAAACGTATCTTTAGAATTTTAAAAATTTGTAAAGAGATTTTTATTTGAGTTTTATAAGTAAATATTCTTATGTAAAGCTTAGAAATAAATTCAACATTTATTTCTAAGCCTTGTAATTGATTTCTTAATTGATTAACCGTACTTTTTGTTTAAAAGAAGTACCTTTAAAATCCTTTTTTAATTTCAGTTTAATTTTATAATTGTATTTAATCATAAAGGAAATAAATCTAATGGAAAATCAAGTAGTACCTTTGAATGTAAATAAAAAAAATTTTTTTTTTAACTCCACTCTGTTTTTGAGGTCTTTTCCCAGCCAGAGGAAGAAACCGAGCTAGCCGAAATATTGTTTCAGTTTTATTTACCTGAAATTGGCTGGTTTATCAACCACCGAGCACAAGTGTTTCGTTGTGAACTTATTTACATACATATCGGTACATATGTGGGGTAAGACACAACAAAGGCAGACAACGAAACAAGTTTATATACAAAGGTAGATATATATAAACATATAAGGTGGCTATAGCTATGGCTATGGCTATGCTGTAAAATTAAAAACAAAAAACAAAAAAAAGGGCGAACCATATCGAGAGCGTGGCTGTTATGGCAGACAAAACGGGTCCCCTGTGCCGCTCAGGGGGTTAAGCGATCGACACCACCGATGACGCACCATATAGAACCGGAAATTTCGTTATTTAGCCCTGGGTTCGCTCCGAGTTCCCAATAACTATGCAAATCAATGGGCAACCGTTGTTGTCGGTCGCCATTCCCATGAAATCAAGAACAACGGCAACGAATTCAAAAGCAAGGTAAATAATCCAAACAAGGGGTAAAAACTACCACCCAACAAGAGTGTAAACAAACTGCATGGCGATTAAATGATTTATGAATCGAAAAAACAGCAGTAGCAGCAGCGGAAATAAACCCAGAAAGCCCAGTCCCAAAAAAGCGATCGGAGATAGTAACTGCTGAGAACTTGAAGCTTGAGTGATGAAAGACGGCGTCGGGGCAGATAATGCCAGCGACTAACTAACTGTAAACATATATTATATAGGTTATCACTATCGTTTTCAAGTCAAGTCGGCGACTGACAAGATAAACGAACTAAGAACCGAGAACTAAGAGCATGGAGACCCAGGTAGTATCTTTGCTGAGTGAAAGTAACCCACAGGGGAGGGGACTATCACCGAAATGTATCTAAGCACTGACGTTTCGTTCTAGGAACTCCCCCAAAAGAGGGAGAGATACCCAGCAGACAAAAACTTCGTAAAAAATATTAAAAACTGAAGTTTTGCGGACCGCAG
>JAEIIJ010002829.1:0-10463 GCA_018904815.1 Drosophila ogumai
ATTTTGGTTTTTTTTATGCTCTTGTTTTACTTTTCGCTTACTTTTACTTTACATTTAAGTGTGTGCTAATTTCTATATATGTTTTACTTTTTAGTTGTTGATTTTTTTTTTTTTGTTGTTGCATTTGCATCTGATAGATCTAGGCTTTTTTACTTTAAAGTAATACAATTACAATTACCATACAACATTCTATTTGTTATGTTGTGGAGGCGCCTGTGTGGTGTTGGTGTTAAGTTGTAAATTTGGATGTTGAAAATGTTGTTGTGGTGTTGTTGTCGGGTTTTTGTAGCTGTTGTTGTTGTTGAAAGCTTCTTGATATCCGCTGCTTTGATATTATTTCTTCATTTTAATAGTTGGTCTGGTTTCTGCTTTTTTTTTTATTTATTTCTTGCTGTTGGTGAATTTTCTATCGGTGTTGGTTGCTTTTATATAAAATGATTTATTCAAAAAAATAATTTTCCCCTTCCATTATTTTTGTTGATTTTCAAAATCGATGCTACGTGTTGGGCGGAACTGTTTTGCTGTTTGTTGCTGTTGTTAATTGTATGTAAAAAACTACAGCGCTCATTTGTGTTGTTGTTATTTTCTGTTGTTGTTGCCAGTTTTTGTTTTGTTTTGTTTTTTGTTTTTATGTGTGCCAAGTATGAAAAATAGTTGTTTTTTTGTTGTTGTTATTTTCGTTTTAGAAAAAAACAATTTAAAGAGTTCGAGAACAGCGAATGAATATACACTTGTTTTAGGTTCTTCTCGAGGTGGGAGCCGTTGCACACAATTCAGTTTTTCTTGTTGCTGTTTTTGTTATTGTTTCAGAGGCGCGTTTGTTGCAGTTTGTTATGTTGTTACTTTTTGTATTGTTGTTGTTTTTTTCCTTGTCGATTCACTGCGCCGTTGTGCCAGCACTGATCATGAGGAAATTGTAATTCCGATTGTCCTTGTCCGCCTGATGGAAACCTGGATTTACAAATACACAAAATATTGTAATTAAAACAAAAATAAAACATTCTATTAACAAAAAGCTGTCTTAAGCTTTGTAAGAACTAAAAACTCACCATTTGCCGATCCACCAGTGGGCACAGCAGCGGCCACTATGGAAGCGCCGCCATTCAAGCCGCTGGCTGACGGTCCGACCACACTGGCTCCATGGAACTTGAGACCAACGCTTCGGGCTCCCACTAAATGAGCATTGGCTGTGGCCGCCGCCGGCGTATTCTGTTGCGTGGGTGACGACGAACTGGATGACGAGCTGGACGATGAGCTGGACGACGACGATGACGAGGATGAGGAGGATGAGGAGGAGCCCATGAATGAGGCCGATGACGAGACTCCGCTGGACGAGGAGCTGGGTGACGGCGATGGCGTCGAGGGTGTGGGCGAGCCACGTATGATTGTGGTTGCTCCCGCGCCCGATGCAACTGCTGCTGCAGAGGATGCATTGCTGCTGGGACTGCCCGCCGGGCTGCTGTTGCTGTGGTGAAGTGGCTGCTGCTGCTGTTGGATTGCCACCGCAGTAGGTGAGATTGCCAGTATGCTGCTGTTCCCATTCTTAATTGTCATGATTCCCATGGCCGGAGTAAGTGTGGTGGTGGCTCCTCCAGCGCTGTGTTTGCTGGCAGCAGCTGCTGGTGGGGCATTGGTTTTGCTTATCACAGTTGTTAGCTGTCAGAAGGAAACAAAGGAAATTAATTATTAATATTTGTTATAATTTATATTTAATTTAGGGAATGAAAACATCGTATAATAAATATTGAGTTTTCTCTGCTATGCAGTTGACATTCCCCATTTTTGGACACATCTTCTTACCCCAGTGACGCCACAGGCGGTGGTGGCATCAAACAGAATTGTGGTTCCATTGCGGCCACTGACTGCTGCTGCTGTTGCTGTTGCTGATGCGGATGATGTGCTTGTGGCTTTGGAACAGAGAGATAGAGAACGAAAGTTCGAGATTAGAACCAGATATTGCACAACTCAAGGACAGCACCGACTGAATTCAAATTCAAATATACCTTTTTCGGCCTGTGGAATGCTCTGCTGCTTCTGCTGATCGCTGGCCGTCGTATCTCTCCTCAAATTGTTCAATTGCTTCTGCAGCTCAATCTTTTGCTTCGCCAGCTGCTCTACCTCCGCTTCCTGTTCGCTTTTCCGCAGCGTCAGTTGCTGTAATAATATTAATTAGTATTTCCTGCTGAAAGGATAGAAAAAGTTAGGACTAACTATGACATATTGGTAGGCCGAATCGAGTATTGTCAAGTTGGAGGTCTTCTTTCTGTCCTCTTCCCTAATGGGCAGCTCCTTCTTCAATTGGTCGTAGCACTCCTTCAGCTGAGCGCGCCGCTCCTTCTCCAGCTTGTTGTGCACCTCCCGAGTGCCCGCTCTGAAACAAGTGACAAAGAACCATGCAAGTTGAGTAAATATGCATTTTTTATAGAGAAGATACAATGATTTTCCCGAAAGACTTACCCGTTGCTGTTGGAACTGGTGGTGCGTCTGCGTCCGCCGTGAGCGGTATGAGTGTGGGTATGTGCCTGTATCAGCTGAGATCCTTGCGTTGGCGCCGAGGATGAGACATTCATGGTCATCGCTCCCGCTCCTGATGCCGCTCCTGAGCCGCCACCTACGCGTATCGCTGAGGCAGCAGCTAATTCGTTGGCCACCAAAATGTTGCTAAGCTGTTGACGGTAGGTGTTCAAGGATGCCGTCGCCCCACCACCACCACCGGCACCAGCTCCGACTCCGGCTCCATTTCCTGACGCACCCCTCACGATATGGGACTGGATATGCTGATGGCTGGCATGGTGGTACTGCTGCTCCTGGCTGGGGGCTGTGAATTTATGGGAGAGTGAGTACGAGCGGATCCGCTGATTCGTGTCCGTCACTTTGCGCGTGGACATGGGCGGCGGTGTGAGGGGGATGCCCGATTTGCCGCCAAGCGCATCTAAGCAGATTCTTTTCTGGTTTAGCAGCAGGACATCCTCCACATCGGTTAACAAAAGATCATTGCTTCGAATCCCTTCGATAGGACCCAATTTGTGCTTGGCAGGTTTGCAGGATGCAGGTGTTGCTGCTGCTCCCGCCGCTGATGTTGCTGCTGCTGCTGTTGCACTTGCAGTTGCAGTTGCAGTCGCAGTTGCTGCTGTTGCCAGCAGCAGGAAGGCAGAGCCAGTTGCGGTTTGGGGTGTGAGGGTATAGGTGTTGGGTGAATTATTTGAGGACGCGGAAGAAGAGGGCGAAGTAGAGTTTCCCATCAATTTTGTTGTTGCTGCTACTGATGTTGTTGTTGTTGTTCTGCCATTGGCAAGCAACTGCTGTTGTTGTTGTTGTTTTTGTGGGGTGTTGTTGTGGTTGCTGTTGTTGATTTTTGAGGAATTAGTTTCCTCTAAAATTAAGCCGTAAAGTAAGGAAGAGAAATGGAGAAAAAAAAAACATAAAAATAAGAAGAAAAATAATAATCGTAGAGAGCAAAAAAAATATCATTGAAACTATTTTGTATTATTATTATTTTTTTTATTCAGTACGAAGAGATAAATGTTGATGATGAGTTAGAAAAACACATATTTATAAGATGAACCAAGTATAAATTATTGCTTAAAATATTTTATTTTATAAACAAATTATAAAATAGATAAATAATAAGCCTAACTATGTTTCAGAAATCTATCTCTGCGGTTTTGTCATTAAAATTTTGCTTGAAAATAGTTTAAAATAAAAATAAAACGAATTAAAAAATCTTTTATTTGGATATGTGTTTTCTGTTTTATATTTATAACATTTTAAGGACTTTATTTAAGGTAAGAAATGTAGTTCTAATCTTTTTCTAAAAGTTTTTAATTTTTTAATTTTGAAAAAACAACAAATACCAGGAAACACTCACGTACATACATACATATGTACATATATCAACTAAAAGAAAACCTAAACTTAATGTTAAAACAGAACACAATGAAGAACATAGAAAGAATGAACGAAATAAAAAAAAATAAAACATGAAAAACAGGCGTTTAATGAATGCAAATGAATTCGGGTTAAATACAACAGACAACAACAGTAACAACAGTCAACAATCAGTGCGCGATGAAGGTCCTTTAGTGGGTCAATTATATATGATTAATGCGTGTGCGATCGCGTAAGTGTGTTAGTTGTGAATTAATTACGTATTCGTGGAAAACCCAATGCAAATTTCCAAACCAAATAAAGGCTATAGAGTTTGTTGTTTCGCCTCCATTTTGCGGTGGGTTTTTCTCAGGTGAAATGGGGGTTGTTTTTCACCGCGGGGGGGTTTCTGGGTGGATGGCGGTTTTGTGCCGGGTATTGGGTGTTGGGTATTAGTAAGCTGAGACACGTGGCATAGCATTTTGACAGACCAGAAAAGCCACAAAGATTGATTGAAATTGTAGCAAAAATATTAATTATTGGTTTAATAATAACTCTTGTGACAATCTTGCGAAACAATTCATATTTAAAAGCTCTTGAGACCAATTATTTTGTCCAATAAAACCATTTTAAATGCAACTGTAATATATTTATGTATGTTAATGATTGGAAACAATTGGCAATTCAGAAGTCTAATAGAGTTTGGTTTAAGTTATAGACAGTAAATCGGAATAAACATCTAAGAAATGGAAAAGGTGGGATCTCTATTGATCAATTAATTATATATATTTTTTGGTAACTTTGAATGCGTACAAATGTCAATTTCGACATAATTGAAATGCAAATATGCTTGAAGACTTAAAGACACCTTTTAATGTTTTCAGTTTTAAGGCGGAATTGATTGGTTAAATAGGATATTAAAGACTTTTTTTTTGCGAAATGTATTTATCCCAAAGATAAAGCGCCTTTCTACATCCTTTTTATAGCATACTTTTTAGGTGGAATCTACCTCTCACTCCGTCCATTATCTTTACTCGTTTCCTGGCACATGTGTTTCTCCTTTCTATCTCTCACTCTCTTTTACCATACTCTTTCCCTGTTAACGCCCACATTGCTTTTGCCATCGCATCGCACTGCCACGTGACGAAAGCGCACGTGGCTGCAACAGCAATACAAGACACACGCCCCACCACCCACGTTATCGCACTTGCACACGTACGTATACATATGCGACACGACATGCAGTTTAAAAAATTAAGAATACATTTTTGGTAATATAGGAATCCCTGGATTGCTTAATAAGCCCAATAATAAATTACATACATTTTATTCCACTTGTTTATGCTTTTTTTTATAAGCACAGATAAAGCTTGCTTTGTAAATTCGTTTAATTAAATTTGATTCGAAAATATCCTTCTACAGTAGCTGGCTCTCTTTGTTTTCATATTCGTAAAACCTTGTATATAATTAAATAAAAATATAACCAAGTTACCAAAGCAATAGAAGGAACGGGAGAAAATGTAATTTCCTTCCTGTGCTACTGCTGCTGCAGGACCACAAAATGTTCAAGTTGCTGCAGTAAACTTTGCAATGCACTTAAATGTTTAAGCAAGTCAGCAGCAATGACTTGATGGTGATGTTGATGTTGGATATTGATGTTGCTGCCGTGTCGTTGCGGTAAAGTTATCGCCGGGTTGCGACATCGCATCGAAAAATGGCGGCAAATTGAAGTTTTCCCGTTCGCGACTCAGCGGGAAATGAGTGCCAGTAAGTGAAGGAGAACAAGAAGAAGAGATCCGTCCCAGGGAAATGGAAAAATCAAAAGAGGAAATTTGCATTTGCGTGATAATGCAAATCTGATGGAAAACAGCGACAGAAAATCGTTTGCATATTACAGTAAAGCAAGGGGGTGTTGGTTGCAAGAAGCAAAAAGCTTTAATATCTACAGAGTTGTTTGAGGTTTAACTTGTCTTTAAATACTTTATTTCATATTCTTGGAATATCAATGTTTTTTTATTTTTTAATATTCTCTCATTATTCATTTTTATTAATGATGATATTAAAAAGAATATTTTAAAAATTACCTTTAAAAGTTTACCTTTAAAATTCGTTCGCCGGATTTTCCCCCTACCTTTCCTAATAAAACACTCGTCAGAGCCTAAACATTGAAGATAACCGTAATCCACCCAACATTGTTCATTTATATTTTGGGAGGAAAAACGTACTGCACTATTTTACCCGCCGCCCAGAAATTTACAGCTATTTATCAGGAAAAGCAATATAGTTTTCCCGGGACTTTCGCCCATAAAAATAGAATCCTAGCTTTTTTTATTTTATTTACTAAGCTAAAAAATGATCAAGAAATATAAGGAAACCAGGAAAGTGAAAACAACTAGACAAAGGGCAGACAGCGATAGAGGAAACAAAAAAAAATATATATACAGCTGTCCAAATATTACACATGCAACATACCATAAAAAAATTAAAATTTAAAAGTGCAAAGAAGACAAACATAAAACATAAAAGAAAGGCCAAGTAATATGAAATGGGCACGAAAAACAACAACAACAAAAACAAGACGAATAAAAAACAGGCCAACAAAAATGCGTACAAAGTTCATTGACTTTGCTTTACACCAGCGTTAAGAGTTAAGAGAGTCGAAGCATCTGCAAGAGAGTAAGGAAGAGCGCTACAAGGGAACGCAATAAAAGACTACAAGAAAAGCCCAGTTTTCTTGCAAAAAATATGTTAAGAGAGGAGAGACAGAGCTCTCTCTTTCTCTCCCTCTCTCTCTCTCACGTGGGCTGTTTCTCTCACCCTCTTTAGCCAAGTTATGACTAATTTGTGCAAAACAGTGAGAGAGGAAAGAGAGAACACCAGAGAGAGGCAGCTCAACATGACGTGACCCCAAACAACAACAACAGCAACAAGTACAAGCGTACGTGCGAAAAAATACGAATGATGCGATGACAAAAGTAAAAAAGAAGCAAAAAAAAAGGCAAAATTTAAAGCCACGATGGAGAAAAAAAAGGTCGTAGTATGTTGACAAAAAAAAAGGTAAAAACCAAACAACCGAAATGAGCACAGCAAAATGCGAACGAAAACAAAATACAAAAGACAGTGGAGCTTCTCTAACTCGAACTTTAGCTCACCCTCTACCTTATGTTAAGCAAGTTCTTGGATGTCTATGATTACCCCTATTGTTTTCTATCCTACAAGCACAAAATTTAAATTTATATTTAACTTCAATTAAGAAATAATTCGTGAAACAACATCTCGAATTTATTCCTAGTCTTTACGTTGCATTTTCTTTATCCAATAGTCAAGGCAACAAAACCAACAACAGAAACAACAACAAAAGCCGCATGACAATTTAGCACATGCCAATTGGGCAGCGACGTCGACGGCACAGCTGACGTCGACGACAAAGCAAACAGCGCGCTAAAAATATAACAGTACCTGCTGCTTGCCACGCTTGCAACCTGTGCCAAAGAAAGAGATAGCGAGAAAGAGAGTGGGGACGAGAGAGATTGGTGTTCGTTGTTGCTCTTTGGGACTTTATATTATTTTATTTAATTTTTCTTGCTATATTTTTTTTTTGTACAGTGCGCGCCCACGCAAAGTGCAGTCGACGTCGACGACGGCGTCGCAAACAAGGTCAAAACAAGTTTAAATGCAGCAAAGCAAAAGGCAAAAGAGAGCAGCAACAGTTTCGGTTTTGGCCAGGCGACAAAAGTGTCGTTTGCTAAATAAAAACAAACAATTGCAGAAACTTGAAAAACCAATAACATTGTGTATATACTCGATATCAAGGAATGCAGGAAATCACATACAGAATTACATTCACTAGATATATAATTCCTAGGAATATTTTTTTTAACACCTACTCAACGCATGTATCAATATTTTTTATCGTAAACAATTAATTTTAGAGTAGTACGACGTTATCAGTAATATTTGTTTATCAATCAAATTGAAGGAACTTTGAACATACGGCAACAGTGCTAAAATTGTAGTCCACAGACGAACTTTATAAGAGCAATAATAAAAAAGAAATAATCCAATTTTAAAGGTGAAAGGTAGTAACCGGGAAAATGGCTTGGAAAGTAAGATCGCCTGAACAAGAACACAATATACCCAATCAGCAAGTAATGTTCTGCATTAAGAAAACAAAACAGCAGTGGAGAGTTCAGTAGCAACACCTTGGCTTGAGTCTTGGAATTCGATATGATGAGTTAATGAGTGATGAAAATGAAAAATGATTTTGTTAGGGGTTTTATACTGAGGGGGAATATTGATAGAATTGATTTTCCAGTTTTTTTTAACAATTACGTTAACGTTCACGATTTTAGTACATAAATGCTATTTTTAATAGAAACTATAAATATATTTTTGAAAGAAATACAAAAATGCATCGATATTTAACAGATAGTGGATTTTTTTTTTTATAGCTTTAATCTTTGGATTGCACTAGGTTTATTTTATTACCACTGGGTATCTTTGCATTACTTAATATTATAAGCTTTTATTTAAATACAAGAGTTTACGGTGTTGGAATATCAATCCTTAGGAGGATGGGGGACGGAGTAGAAGGCTAGAAGGTAGTTAACTTACCCGAGATGGGGGCGCGACCTTCGCTGTGTCCGTTGGCGGCAGCGCTGCCACTGCCACTGCCGACGTAATCGTAATCGTGGGTTAATTGACTGCGCGGGCTGTTGTTGGCGCTACTGTGCCCGTGCCCGTTACCGTTACTCAGGCCGTTGCCGTTGACGTTAACGTTTACGTTGGAGTTCACGTTATGGATTCCGATACCGTTACCATTTCCGTTCGTAAATGGCGGCGATGCAATAATTCCGTTACTGCTATTGTTCCTATTGTGCTGATTGCTATTGTTGTTGTTGGTATTGGTGTTGTTATTGTTGTTGAGGGAGTTGCTTTTATAGTGTTGTTGCAGCTGGTGATGATGGTGTTGGTGGGAGGTGGGAATGGCCACGCCCAGTCCAATGGGACCGCCTCCCGCCTGCGGGAGCTTCTCATTCTGCGCTAAATATGCAGCCGCCTCGAGGAGCACATTGATGCCTATACTCCCTGACATAGCATACACAGACAAAAAAACAATGTGCGCTCACTCTTTCTCTCACACGGACGCACACACGGATACACTCGCGGAACACGGTAAAGGACACGTGAAATTTAATATAAAAACAAATAAATACACGAACGAACAAACACGAACACACGTATTGTAGAGAGAGAGTAGCGGTGAGGCAACTTTCGGACGCGGCACTTTATTGTTGAAATATTTGTTGTTGTTGAAACTGGTCCTCAATTAATTGTTGAATTTTGTTTTTGTAAAAAATTGGATTTTCGGAAACAAATGTTGAAACTTTTGCCTTTGAAAATTGTCGCTGTGTTTCCAGTGTATATTGGCTTTTGTAAATTTCAGAATTTTTTGTTGTGAATATTAAGATGGTTTTGTTTTTGAAACGGATGTAGGGTTGTGTTGTTTGATTTACGACGTTGCTGATTTTGTTAAATGACGTTTTGGACTTTTATCGCTCTATTTTGTTTTTAAGTTTTAATTTAGCTTCGGTGGTTTCTGCTTTTATTATTATTGTTGCTATTGTTTGTGGTATTTTTTATTAGAATGTTTAATTTGTTTTGATTACTTGTTGTTTAAGCTGAAAGGATACAAAATTAGACACTGTTAGTTACAATTCATTTTAAAGAACAAAAAAAGCCACCCCCCGAACAAACTATCGGTATAAACATTAAATATCTACAACATTACTATAATTAAGATAAATTGTTTTGAAGTCAACTACCATTTGAAAATTGGTAAATTACATTCGAAACGAATGAAAATAAACCGTAACTTTATATTCATAAGTTGTTATCTTCCTAAGAGATATCTTAAACAAAATAAAAAAAAAAACTATTAGCGGAATAAATAATGTAGCTTGACATCTATTATCGCTAATAAGTTTGAAACTATTTTATTATGTTGTTGGCAGAGAAGAGGAAGCAGCAATGGCTTAGCAGTTTGCGTCGACGTCGGCCGCAGCAGCTGTTGCGTTTGCGCTAATTGTGCACAGCTGCGTGGCAACAAAAAAAATAAAGAAAAAAACAAAAACAAAAGGCTAAGGCAAAGAAAAAACAAACAGAAAGAGAGGAAAAGCCATACAGAGGCAGGAGTTCCCCAACCAACAAGTTGCAGGCAAAAGAGAGTGGGAGAAAGAGCAGAACCAGCAGAGAAATATATAATAAACATAAACTCAAGCAAAAAAAGGAAAAATTGAAAGATTGGCGCGTGCGCGCAGCCTGCTCTCCATGCCTCAGTTATGCCTTTCTTCGCCACACACCCCTCCCCACACGGACCACTTGATCGCCATCTCCTGTTTTCCTCTTTTCTTCTTTGCTTATTCATCAGCTGCTCGTTTTTCATGTGTGTGCGTGTGGGGCATTCAACTGAGCGGCAAGCACCCAGCAGACAAAAACTTCGTAAAAAATATTAAAAACTGAAGTTTTGCGGACCACAGGCGGACAAAACGTCCGATTTTAGGCTCAAGAACGGTAGCAAAGTAAATTACATGTCC
>JAEIIJ010002835.1:0-89738 GCA_018904815.1 Drosophila ogumai
CATATGAGGCGGTGATCTAAGTGAACACCCAAGTAGCAGTGCGAGGTGGCGTTCCTGATACCTCTCCGAGCTAACTTCAAAACTGGAACGGCATTCAATAGCTAGCATTTGTCAACAAAATATATATATACATATATATTTTTTAGTTCAAGTTCCATATATTTTAGGCTAATATCTTCAAATTTGTTACGCTCCTTTTATTTGTTTATTATTATATAATTTTAACAAATGGCGCCCCGAAAAAAAAATTATCAAACGCAATCGGTCAGAAGGAGTGAAAGGATTCGCCGTCGCAAAGAGGCGGCCATTGCGGCTCGAACTGCCGAGTTGGAGCAGCTGGAGCAGGAACTAAGGACGGAGCGGGCCAGCCTGAGAAGGGGTAAAAGGGAGTTTAATAGCAGTAATGCCGTTAAGCACAATATTACGTTCCACAGGACTGAAACGTTTGCTAAGAAGAGTCTCTGCAGGGGGTGGTGTTACTAGGAGGGACAGACCTCCACGCCGAATCAGGGCTGTCACGTCTACCCCCCTCTCTGAGCAGGCAGAAACACAAGTTCTATTCGACCGTTTCATGGAGCGCATTTTTCACGCTGCCAATGAAAGCCACACAGGGAAGTTTACTGAGAGAAGACCAAATCTCAATCAAGAAGAGCAACCAAACGAAGCTCTGCGAAGATGGGTGTCAGGACAGGAGCTATGCGCCGAAGATGACTTGGTAGAACTAAACTTAACCATTCCAATGGTGGACAGTGGCTCTGACCTGGACCTTCTTTGATCCTGTATAGCCAACTCAGGCAATTGCAGAAAGTTGTTAATTAATTATAGTTCGGTTAATTTCCGTTTTTTTTTTATTAGGGAATTATAGAAGGGAACTATAGGGTAGATGTTAGAGATAGCCAGACCGTGTGGATTCTTTTACTAACTACAGGGATGCATATATAATATAAGAAATATGTTTAATTAACCAAAATATGATCCCAACAAGACACTTATTTATATTAAGAGAGGCTTAGAAAGCCTATTTCCCATGAGAGGCTAAGGTCAGGCCTAGGCTACCAGCAGGATTTGACTGACAGGACCTTTGACGCTGACAGACTCGAGTGTGACTCGATTGACTCTTCACACATCATTGACGGATCGGCGGATAAATCAAGGCCGCAGCTGCAGCTAGGGGCAACAACTATTAACTATTTAATATATGGTGCATGCCACAAAGGCGTGTGTTGCCACAATAACACCGAGCACAATAATGTGGCGAAATCGAAATCCATCCGAACCTATTTAGGAGTGGCCACTTGAGGGGACAAAGCGGCATCACAGGAGCCTGGCCCTGCGCCTCGCAGCAAATGAGGCGCGGTTAATGCGGCTTCAATGAGTCCTCTCCTGCACTTCGATCCGAGGAAACGACCTGAGAAATGCGAGTGACATGCGTGTCCCGCAAATTGTGCTGCGGCCTCCTTTATGACCTGACAACCAATCCTTCTGCGGGGTGGGTCAGCGTGGAAAATGCCCACAAACAATGGCACGGGAAAATCCAAATTCGCTTTTATTTTTTGACAAACATTTTTTTTTTAACTGACAGGGCAAATTTTTGGAAAACATTTCTTTACAAAAAGTAACTACTGCTGGAGTTTTAGACTTTAACTATTTTAATACTTAAGGTTTTAATTTCGACTCACGCATATTTAATAAATAATTCTTCATAAAAATTCATACCTTAATCTTTTTGAAAAAATAGGTTTTTTATGATTTCCTATTTTTAAGTTTCTTATTTAAGAAAAAATATATATTTCTGATTTAAATAAATCATAATATAAATTCTGGACCCTCAGTTTAGTTTTATTTTCGATTATAATAATGACTTTATTAAACTCTCACATAAAACACAACAAGTTAAACATTTATTTAACATATGCATATTTTTATTCATAACTTAAAAATAAACGCCATTTTGTATAGAAAACTTCGAATAAACGCTCAGTTGTCTTCAGATATAGTTTACTGCTGTTCTAGGAGACTTTTAGCCATCCTTTGTATCTTGTTAACTTATTTCTTTAAGTTAAATCAAAAAGTATTGAAAATTGCTCCGCGCTGTAACTTATATTCAGCTTTTGTTCCAAGTGCACCTCGACCAACGGGTGTTTTCCTATAATTTTCCAGTTTATTGGAATTAGCTTGCAACCAACAGTTAGTCGTTCCTCAAATATGGCGTTATACAGATACACATGAAGCTTTGTGCGACGTCCACTAGCAATCCTGTACGTATCAAGTGTGTATTCAAATATCTCGTCAGATCTAAAATTTTCTATCACGAGAGTTTCGCAGATCTTCAAAGAAAACAAAGTATCCAAAACATAAACGTCATTTGTTGAACATTCTTTTAAATATAATTCCTTAATGGCTTTCAAGTTTCCGTATCTTCTATCAAAAAGTATCCAGTTGTTCAACACTTTTACAGATTGAATTCGGGCATTGAGGTTGTCCATTATGAACATAAAATTGGTCATGTAATCATTGAACTCTACAGATTTTATGCTTTTCTCAGCAACTTCTGTGATGACGTCTTTAATAAAACTATCAGCAGGATCGCCGCATAAAATAACATTCTTTAGATGCGCTAAATTCTTAAGATCTTTGATAAACCACTGCATTTCCCATTCGTTGCACTTTAGTACTTCGAGGAATTGTATTCTATCGAAAGGTAGGTCCATTTCCTGGTGGATCTTTTTGTCAAATATTCCCAGCTTAAGAGTCTTCAGCTTGCACGTCTCCAGGATGCGAACCAAGTTGCTCGTTTCGAATGAATCACAGTAAGTCAATGTTAGGTTCTCCAGCTGCATAAAGTTTTCAAAGTGTTTGCCAGTGAAGACTCCAATTGGAGTAAAGCTTCTTAGACTGGGGAAGGTTTTAATAGCTTTGAGCACACAAAAGTCTTTATGACTACGAAAATGTGATCCCAGGGTAAGGTCATGGAGATTTGGGTAAACGAAATCAGTGAGCACATTAAATATATGGCAATATGGCAAAATCATAACCTCAATGGTCTGCTGATTGCTTCCCAGGAAAAAGCGACAATCGTCCTCCCGTAAAGGTAATTTGATCGATGCGAAATTAATGTTTTTCCACTGGGATCGCCATACATGGGGCAATAACCCCAGGAACCGTATGTGTACGCGCGTCAAATTCGATTGAGTCTGCAGACTTAGTTGCTTGAGAATATGGATCAGGACATCGTCTGGCAAGGACACCAAAGGCGATTGAGCAAGCTGGAAGTAAATGAATTTAATGTTAAATCAAAGTTAGTGTTATCAGAAACAGCGAAAATGTTTATTGTGTTTATAAACTAGAACTAGAAAATAAATCGACTGATTGAATAAAATAATAATAATTTGGACTATAGCTTTAACAGGTGACTATCGACATATGTATGTAAATATGAACATACATATGTATATACATACATATGCACTAATATTCTTTTCTCTTAGTCTCGCTTTACTAATTGTCCAAAAACTTGCCTATTTAACTTGCTAACTCGCTAACTTAGCTTAGAGGTTTTGGGAAAACGTATGCACTTACACATGGCTGTAGGGACATAATTATATTTTTCTCAAAATGTTCAAAGACTTCGATAATGCTGTTACTAAGCTTTTTGACAATTTTTTGTTTATACCGCAGTTTGATTTCCTTTGCAAGTGTGACCAGCTGCCGTGGAATCGGAAATCCCTTCATCGACTGCAACAAAATCGATATATCGATAAGTTGTCTCCGAATACCTCCAGCCCTGATGTGCAACAAGTTGAACAATTGCCGCATCGTTTTTTATATCACCAACGCGAACACATAACTAACGGTGCCGGAGCAAGGTTCATTTGAACACTATTATTAAGCGAAAAGTGAACGATCTGAAGATAGACAACGAATTATGTCGGCAACGAGATTCCTGAGTGCTGTTGGCCAACTTTCGCGACAGCAACTGCTGCAGAATAGGTGCACTAGAGGTAGGTACTATTCGGGATTTTACAGAATTTAAGGGGAAGGCATTCCGGAATCCGGGCGAGAATCGTGGAGCTTGTCCCCTAGATAATGGTTTCTCTTGCGATACCTTGTCTGGGCTCTCATCGATTCTTCCTCGCCGACGCCGCATAACTGGACTTTGCACTTTGTACTCTCTCTTGACGTCGCCACTCGTCTGGCTGTCTCTGTCTCGCTGCCTTTCTGCTTTCCAAGTTGTTTTTTTTTTGTCGATTCCCACTTGTAGAGCGATAATAAACTATATTTGAACCCTTCACAGCTCTGCCCGTCTCGACCCGCCGTCTCATGTCCACGAATCCCGCTCCGGCAGCTGCCGCTGCCGCTGCCAACAAGCATCTGCACACCAAAGTGGTCAACGGCGTCCTGGTCATCCGCATCGATTCGCCCAATGCCAAGGTCAACTCCTTGGGCTCTGAGGTGAGCGACGAGTTCGAGCGCGTGATCAAGGATCTGGAGACGAACAGTGCCGTCAATTCGGCGGTGCTGATCTCGGGCAAGCCGGGATGCTTTGTCGCCGGAGCCGACATTGGCATGCTGGAAGCCTGCCAGACGGCGGAGGAGGCCACACTGATCTCGCACGGCGCCCAAATTATGTTCGATCGGATGGAGCGCAGCCGTAAGCCGATTGTGGCCGCTATTAGTGGCGTGTGCCTGGGCGGAGGACTGGAACTGGCGCTGGCCTGCCATTACCGCATTGCCACCAAGGATAGCAAGACCAAGCTGGGTCTGCCCGAGGTCATGCTGGGCCTCCTGCCCGGCGGCGGTGGCACTGTTCGCCTGCCCAAGCTCACCTCTGTGCCGACGGCCTTGGATTTGGGACTGACCGGCAAGCAGGTGCGCGCTGATCGCGCCAAGCGTCTGGGCATCGTTGATCTGCTGGTGGATCCCCTCGGCCCGGGACTGCAGCCCGCAGATCAGAACACCATTGAATACCTCGAGAAGACGGCCATTCAGGTGGCCCAGGATCTGGCCAGTGGCAAAATTCGCGTAAGCAAATAATTATGATTTTAAATTGGATAGAAGTTTATTATTTATAGAAGTTGTTTAAACCTTTGATCCCAGCAGACAATATATTTTTGTTCTTATCTCATTTCTTCTATAGGTGAACCGCGAAAAGAGCGGTTTGGTCAACAAGATACAGTCCTTTGTCATGGATACGGACTTTGTAAAGAACAAGATCTTCGAGACTGCCAAGAAGCAGGTGCTCAAGGCCTCCAATGGCCTCTATCCCGCTCCCCTTAAGGTTAGTTTCTAAGCAAACACTTGTTTATAGCTTTTAGTTAACTTTGAATTCCCAACAGATCCTTGATGTGGTCCGTGCTGGCGTGGATAAGGGTTCGGATGCGGGCTACGAGGCAGAGCGCAAGGGTTTCGGAGAGCTTTCGGCCACGCCCGAGTCCAAGGGTCTGATTTCACTGTTCCGTGGGCAGACCGAGTGCAAGAAGAACCGCTTTGGCAAGCCCCAGCGTCAGGTTAAGACTGTGGGTGTGCTGGGTGCTGGCCTCATGGGCGCTGGTATCGTTCAAGTGTCGGTGGACAAGGGCTATCAGGTGGTGATGAAGGATGCCACCGATGCGGGACTGGCTCGCGGAATAGGTCAGGTGCAGAAGGGTCTGGAGACGGCCGTCAAGCGCAAGAGAATCAGCGGATTGGAGCGCGACCAAACTCTGGCCAACCTGCGACCCACCCTGGATTACGCCGACTTTAAGAACGCAGACATCATCATTGAGGCTGTGTTCGAGGACATCAACGTGAAGCACCGTGTGATCAAGGAGCTGGAGGCTGTTGTCCCGGAGCACTGTGTCATTGCCACCAACACCAGTGCCATTCCCATCACCAAAATCGCAGCGGGTAGCTCCCGACCCGATAAGGTTGTTGGCATGCACTATTTTTCACCCGTGGACAAGATGCAACTGCTGGAGATCATCACGCATCCGGGCACCTCCAAGGACACCGTGGCCCAGGCTGTGGCCGTGGGTCTTAAGCAGGGCAAGGTTGTCATCACCGTGGGCGATGGTCCCGGCTTTTACACCACCCGCATCCTCGCCAGCATGCTGTCGGAGGCCATAAGGTTGGTTACTCAATACTCACTCCCATCCTTAGAGCCTTAATGAAATGTCTCGTGCTTTCAGACTGCTGCAGGAGGGTGTGGACCCCAAGGAACTGGACCAGTTCACTAAGAAGTTTGGATTCCCCGTGGGTGCCGCCACCCTTGCCGATGAGGTCGGCATTGATGTGGGCTCGCACATTGCCGCTGATTTGGCAAAGGCATTCGGCGAGCGCTTGAGCGGCGGAAATCTACAGGTGATGAACGACCTGGTGTTGGCCGGTTTCTTGGGACGCAAGTCTGGAAAAGGCATCTTCCTGTATGATGGCCAGACACGAGGCAGCCGTCCGGTAAACAATGATGCCTTGGAGATCGTCAAACAGAAGTACGCCCTGGTTTCCAAGGGTGCCAACACGCCCGAGGATCTGACCCTGCGCTTGGTGTCGCGTTTCGTCAACGAGGCAGTGCTGTGTCTGGAGGAGAAGATCCTAGACAGCCCGCTGGAGGGCGATGTAGGCGCTGTCTTCGGCCTGGGCTTCCCGCCATTCTCCGGCGGCCCCTTCCGCTGGGTCGATCAGTACGGAGCCGGCAAGCTGGTCAGCAAGATGCAGTCCTACGCCGAGCTGTACGGAGCCCCCTTCAAGCCGTCACAAACCCTGCTCGACATGGCCAAGGACCCGACGAAGAAGTTTTACCCCAAGTCTGGTTCCTCGAAATTGTAGATCCCATCCAGCCAACGAAATTTAGCTTTTAGTGCGAAGACAGGAACGGTCCATTCGTCCCTGTGCATTTCTCTCAGCGGGGAGAGCTAGCCTAGACGGGGCATGGCCCCTGCGAAAGACCCCACGTGCATATGATGAAGTTGTCGCGATTTTAAATTAAAGTTTACCGAGTAATTTTCCAAACTCTCTGGTTTGTTTATTATTTGACACAGCAGTTTGACTTTCTTCATTCTTTCCCTTTTACATCTTATTCTTTGATTTAACTTGGAACAGCTTTGTACATCGATTCTATAGTTTAGACATGTATATACAGATTTCTTAATGATAGATTATAATGCTCTTGGCGAACTTGGCAAGTGAAGGAGAACCAATTTCTGCCTTCAATAAATTTGTAAATAATTTTATTTGCAAATTTACTGCATGCACAATTAGGTTCTGG
Source organism: Drosophila ogumai (assembly GCA_018904815.1). NCBI lineage: Eukaryota > Metazoa > Arthropoda > Insecta > Diptera > Drosophilidae > Drosophila > Drosophila ogumai. Next base: position 7,244 of record JAEIIJ010002835.1, read on the forward strand.
GTTCCTTTCTCTCGGTTCAAGTTCCTTCTGAGCTTAATGGCTTATAAGGACTGATAAGGTTAGCACTTCCTCAAAATTTATTTGCTTCCACTTTCTTGAAAAGTTAAAAGGTTCATTGTAACTTTAGGTTCGTTTTAGGTCTTGAGAAAGTATCAAAATAATCTTCAATTTTTATTTTCAAATATTTAATTATAAAAATAAAAAATCAAATTGAAATTTCGGAAGTGGAAACCCTAGCAACCCTTCTTACGCATCTTATTGAGCGCACACAACACTTGGACAGTGAGCGGACTGGAGTTAGCGTAGAGGCACCAGCATTAGTGCCATCTTATCCCAGCTCCAGTGCCACCTTAAGCAGCTAACTTATCATATTTCTAGTTAAGGATTAGTGACTTTCCGCTCCTTCTCCCCATTTCCCCTTTACTGCTTTCGCCACTCGCGACCGGTGCTGCGTCTCGACTGCCTTACGGAGGATACCCCGTTGCTGCCACTGCCGTTGACGTTGACCCCTCCTCCGTTACATCGCTCCGGAGCTGGGGGATACCGCGTTACCACATCATCGATGAGCTCGAGGATGCCAATCTTGAACTTGCGACGCTGCTGGGGAGTCAGAGCCGCCAGGTCGGGTAGAATGCTGCGGAAGAACTCCATGTCGGCCATCTCCGAGACTGTCAGCCCGCCATAGAAGCTGCCACCGTTCGTCATAGTACTGGTGGCCTCGCATTCCGTCTTTATCCTCTTGGCACTCGACGGCTCGAAGGACGACTGACGGTGTTCCATACCCATGGCCATGGGATTAGGAAGCATGTGCGGGTGATAGTGCAGGGGAGGCGGTGTGCCACGACCCTCATCATTGTACATAAGCTGCGACCCGGTCTCGGCCAACTGCACGTCCGGAATGAAGTTCTGCATGCTGTCCGCACTGGCCGTATCACTCCTGGCCGGCGATCTTCCTCCGGCTCCTCCTGTCACCTGGGCAATGCTGATCGTGGAGGTGGTCGGCGCATGTTTTATGCCAAGGGCATTGGCCACCGCTGGATCGAAGGCGTCGATGGTCTCCTCGTCGTCCCCATTCTCCGATATCGAGTGCTTCATCTCTAGCACCTGTTCCTCCTTTAGTTCCAACACCTCCCCAGTGCTGATGTTGTTATTGTTGTTATTATTATGATTGATGTTGGTGGGGGAGCAGTAGATGCTCTCATCATGGCCATGGATGGCCGGGTGGAGCAGATGCTGCGGATGGCCGTGCAGGTGCTGCTGGGACAACTGGTACAGCGCCGCCAGGCTAGTGTTGCCCTCCAGGGAGTTGCGGGTGGACTTGAGGAAGGGCAGCAAAAAGGCCATGTGCTCGGTCAGATAGTACGGTTTGTGCTGCGGCTCTGCTCCCGACTGCTGCTTGATGTAGCGGGAGAGGCAGGCGCGCAGGTTGCGCCATCGCTCCTTGCAGTGGATTACTATTTGAAAATTGGATTTCTTTATTTAGACGGGTTTTAGTTGGAGAAATCGAATTAACACTCACCACTCTCCCGCGTCTCCTTGGATATCAGCACCCAGGCCTTTTCCTGGTTGTCCCTGTCAAAAAAGATTGAGTTTAGTTAGAAATAGAAAAATCTCGCAGGGATTTCCCACTCACCTGTTGCGGTACTCTGGCACCTTCTTGTCGTAGATACATTTATGGTTGCGCACCAGGTTGACAAAGCGAATGTTAAAGTCCTCGTCCGCCTGCATCACGCGGTTTGTGGAACCGATAGAGATCCCGGATCCCGATCCCGTAGGACTGTGGTGGGTGTAGGTGGTGCTGGCGGCAGTGGCTCGCTCCTCGCTGTCGTGGTGGGCGGTATTGTTGCTATTCGTATTGCTACTGCTGTGCGTTGAGGTTGTCATATTCGATGGCGATTTTCTAGGTTCTATTTCGCAGCCTGTAAATAAATGATTAAATTGTTATTAATTAATTATTTGGCTGGTTAACTTAAATAAATAATTGATTCCGGTTTTAGCAATATTGATGTTAATGTACATATAAATTATAAAATCTAGATCTACAACATATTCCTGATCACCCTGGAAGATTAAGTTACAGTTACAGGATCAACAGATATCGTGCTTTACCTTTATCTGCTTTCTGTGCTCGTCTTCGTAATGCCGCATAATTAGCACTACGCGTTCGCCGACCTATGTATATTTGATCGCTTAGGTTGTGGCATTTTTCTTCATATAAAGAGGAGAAAATGAGAAAAGTACACGCACACATACACGTACTTACTAAAAATTCTAGACTCACCAATATGAACAGACTCAAAAAAATGTTTAAAAAACAATAAACACAAAGCAATAATTATAAATGACAAATGACACTGATAGCAAAGGCAACATTACGAAATGCAATTTTTTTAAAAAATGTATTACAAAATATGTAATAAATGAAGAACCGCTCGACCAATTTTCTACAAACTTAACTTAAACAATCTACTAAATAGTCAGAACAAAGCCTAAGCATTTGGTTTGATTAGAGAAGCCCTTTCTTGAGTTTTAAAATAACAAAAAATGTCAATGATTTTTATTATTATTAATTAATATTATTTTAATTAATGTATTATTATTTTTTTATATTATAGATTTATGTGGTGATTAAAATATTTAAAAACCGCCTTATTCAAGCTCTTTTCTTTCATAACCCATTTACTGCATAAAATTAAAATATTTAAAGACCGCCTTATTCAAGCTCTTTTCTTTCATAACCTTTTTACTGCATACTTTTAGGTCATATTTCAAAATGGATTCAAATCATTTCCTGTTTTAGCCAAAGGATAATATTATCAATTTAAATGATACTTTTCTAAAAGTTTTTATTGTTATTTAAACTAAAGACTTCTTGTTCAATAAATTCGCAATTATTAACTTGCAGTTTGCTCACCTCGAACCAATCACCCACCCCCCCCTATTCCCATATTTGATTTGTAGACTCTCCTATCCCTTTTCCTATTTATTTACGGGGCTGACAAACAAAGAGAATTCTCAGCGACTCTTTTTTCAGCTTTTTCGCTTTTTGTTCTGGGTTTTATTTATTTTATTTTTTGTTCGTTCGGTTTTCTTTTCGTTTTCTCGTGCCCGTGTCACTTGTTAGTGTTGGTTTCTGTTTCTGTTTCGGTTTTTATTCTGTGCTGTTTCTGTTGCTGTCTCAGCAGGCGGCGACGGGCGATAGAGCTTTTTCATCATATATATTTTGTGAAACTTAATAAAACATTGCGGCCGACTTTGTTGTAGTTGCTTGCCATTATTATTTCGGTTTCAGTACAGTTTTGCGAGCTGGAAAGCGGCGACATTGCGACGTTGTGAGTTGATGTTGACAACGACGACGACGACGACGCAGCAACTTTGTTTACTTTTCATATTATTATAGCTACAGCAACAACAACAACAACTACAATAGCTGGCAATGGCGGCCATAAAAATAAAAGGCAATTTGGATGTTTGTGTGCTGTTTGCTGTAGTTTTTTAAGTTCTTTCCGCTTTTTGTTGCTGCTGGTGTTGTTTTTAATCGACCAGGCTGAAAGCTGATAACAGCAACAACAGTGTAGCAGCAACGAAAAACATGTTAAGTAAATGCACCGCAACAGTGTCAGCGAATGTGAGTGTTTGCAAGTACTCACTCACTCACTGCGTTAAAACTCACCCAAAATGAATGGCTCTCGCACCTGCGACTACCTGTTTTGATTCTAATCAGCCCACTCACATGTCCACTCACTCGAAACTCGGCTTATCCCCGCTCCTCACTATGCTCTTCCACTCGACTTCGATTTCGGGCCTCTCTTGAATCTCCACAAAAAGTTTTCCCGCCACTTTCAGCACCTTGCGCTGAGCCCACCAGTTTGGCACGGCGAAAAACGTGCGCACAGTGGGACAAAAGTGGGAGAAAATGGAACTGTAGAGGAGACGTTTAGAAACATCGAAGATTTCATCGATGTTTACCAACATTGAAGTTTCCGATATTTTTAAGTGAAAACATCGATACATCGCGATGCATCGCACAAAAATTTAAGACAGAATAACAAAAATTGATTTAAGGTTAATAAAATTGAAGAAACTTAGTTAATGAGATGCTTGTGTACTGATGTAAAAGTATAATCACTAAAAGTGATTGTGATTGATTTAAGGCGAATCGTTGAATCTTTATCAGATTTAATCAGAATTTTTATGGAGAGCTGATTTGAAACGTAAACAAGCTGGCTAGATTGGCAAAGTTTTAAGGAGTCACCCTACACAATACATAAAGAGGTGTCACAGAAATATTTATTGATTAAAAATAATTAAACATATTTATTTCTCTTTTACATTTCGTAACTTTTTTTAATTTATTAGGGATTTCTCACTGGAACAGTGAGGGAAAAAAAACATTGTTATTTATTAATTTATTTTTCTACAGTTTCAGCCCACTGTGCGCTCTCAGAATTGTTGTGTTGTTTCTGCCCGTCATCATTATTAGCAACGAACATCATTATCATTATCGCGCCGAACGTTGTGCGCGTGTTTTGGTTCTGCCCGTTGTTGTTTTTGTTAATGTTTCGTTGGATTGCTATTGCTACGTACAAAATGGGCGGGGAAAGCAAACAGCAGGGAAAACAGCAGAAAAAAACTAAACCTGGCTATAGCAATATTTATTGTATTACGTCTATTTAACATAAACATATCAGCATGAGCGTTTCGCCTGTGTGTTTTTGTACTTATACTTCGAGAAATGTTCATGTTTATATATTAACAACGGGGCACAAAAAAATCAAAAAACAAAAACAATTCAAATAAAAAAAGTACAGCAACGTACAAAAACACACAGAAACAGCACAGAACACAAAACCCAACCGAAAACACAAAAACAAAAAACAGAAAAAAAAAGAAAGAATTTATTTCTAAAGCTAACAAAACAGACAGAAAACTTGCAGAAATCCCCGGCGCTCGCTCTGCGCTCCCCCCGCGATCCTACCACCTTCTCTACATATTGTATATTTGCTCCATGGCCCAATGACAGCAACAACAAAAGCAATAACTTTGTTAGATAGAACAACAGCAACAATAGACACACATACACATACACGCACAGGGCAACAATATGGCATATAGAATTTTTCTAGCTGGCGATTTGAACGCTGTTGGTGCTTATCGCTGGGTATTATTTTGTTGCTGTTTTAGAACAGTTAGTGCGATGTTGTTTAAAAAGATTGAATCACTATGTAGGAGTATTGTTTGTTATTTAAAGATGGGTTACCTTTTGTCAGCAACGTTTGCAGGGCTGCCTGTCTATGACTGCAGCAGGAGTTTTGAGAGCTCCTAGCGTTTTTGAAAAGCGATTTCAAAACGCCACCAACTCCAAATTCCGTGATTTTAAACTTTTTGGTGTTATAAAACTCGTATTCCTTGCTCGAGTGTAGTTTTTACAGATGGGTTTTAGATGTTTTAAACTCTGGCGGTTTTAAATAGGCAATTTCGAAACTCCAGTTATGGTATGTCTTGCATTTCACGAGGTTTTAAGGCGCGTATTCCTTGTTCTGGGGCGATTTGACGAGTGCAACTGCAACTCCTTGCTGGCAGGCGATTTCAAAACACCAAGGCTGGCAGGCAGCTTGTTTTTAGAGCGATTTCAAAACGCGACACACTGCGGCACAGCAAAAAAACGGCGCCAAAAATTATTTTTACTGCCGCGACTACAATGACAACGACACTAACAACAACGACAACTTGAGCGACTGACGTAACGTACAAAAATGTTGATTCCGCCTGAGTGTTGCGTGGTGTCGGTTGGCGGTGTGCGCTGTGCTCGGGGCTCGGGAATCGGCGGCGGACTGTTAGATTGTGTTGGCCAGTTGTTGCGATGTCGTATGTCTCGCGTTCCAAGCGACCGAGGCGACTAAACACACACAGATACTGGGATACAGATACAGCTGCAGAGAGAGGCGAGAGCTGAAAGTATCTATCGGCTACGTAGAACGCTGAGGCAACAACAAGGCGACACACGAGCGAGCGAACGGCGAGCAAACAGAGAACAACAAGCCCCGCTCTTTCTCTGGCACACAGATACAGCTCACTCACACAGCTGGCCGCCTTTTGTTGCTCCGAACGAACAACAAATAATACAAACAATACGAGGGCCAGAGCAACGGCAACTGCGCGGTACAAAATGCAAAGAAACAGATGCGAGACAGTGGAACCAGCCGGGGTAGTGGAGGAAACACACAGCACAGGCAAACAATTTTTGTAGTTTTCATGTTGCACTGTGAAACGCCGAGAGTTGTCACTAAAAGTCACCCTGAACAAGGATCGCAGCCAGAGAGCGGGATCGTCTCCAGGACATTTACTGATATAAACAGTTTGGCACTTCTTTTGAAATTACTTATTTAAAGTATTGTTTGGAGATCTTGAATTATAAACCTTTCCTTCTTAATAATAAAAATTTAAATTTTAAATAATAAAGTATTTCATAATTTACCAAAGTCACCTAAAGAAGTAAGATTAGTTTTCGCAGATATTTAAAATATTTCGCAATAAATAGATATATTTAAACAATCTAGGATGCTAATGACGTTATATGACGTTTTACAAATTTACTACATTATCCATTTCTGGTTTAAACAATCCTCAATGATTTTATATTATTTATTACTATGTAATTATTATACTTTGTCATTTAGATCTCCACTACAAAATCCCAAATAATTAAATTGACCTACATATGAATATAAAATACGAATACTATATTAAAAACTCCTAAAATCATGTATTTCTTTATTTGTTTTTCCATTTTCCTCATCTTGAATAATATCTTAATAATGACAAGATTAAAAAATACCGCTTGAAACAACTTAAAGATATTGTCATAGTTTACACATTACATTTAATTATCCTCTCTTTCCTCTATCCCTCTGTTGCTTACTCACCCTGTTGTAATCCACGAAAGGAAACCCCGAAGGTAAAGCAACATTGTAATCAAAAATAATGTTTTCTACCTGAAAATTTACCTGCTCTGCAATGCACTGTGACCACTGTGCATCTTCTTCCACTTTTTGCCTGCTCTAACTCTCAGCGAACATTGAAACAGCGACAGTTGCTTACTCAGCGCTGTACACACACACGGACTCAAAAAAGTCGCAGCTGCCGCTCTCAGAATCAACAACCAAAAGCGAGTAAACAATAATCATTTGTTGTTGCAAAAAAAGCTCTGCTCTCTCTCAATTTGGCTTTGTTTGTTCTTGCTATTGTTGCCTTTCCAACATTTGTTTACGTTTTCTCTCTGCTAGGCGATGGTTTAAATTAGATAGACGAGCTTTAGTGCGAATACGAGCATTTGAAAAAGTTTCAGGGGCCGTCCAACAGATGGAGATGGCTACTTCCGGTGAGAATATGGAACGAAAATATTGTTTTAAATCGATTGAAATTAATTGTAAAAAGATATTTGTGTTAAAAGACATTTACTTTATATTTATTTTTTTTAGGAATATATTAAAAATGTTTGAGTTTTTAATCTTTAAGAAATTACCAGTGATTTGTTTGACCTAAAATATTTTATTGCATACTCTTGGACACTTTGTAAAATGGTTTTAGAATTATTCGAATGCTATGAAACAAGTATAGCATTAAATAAAAATGTTACTCGTTATATCACAGACTTTTTACAATCATAATAATACCCTCCACAACAAAGGCATACCACCGTTTACAATTTTTAATGTCTTGATTCCTTAAAAAATGCCTTCTAAACAACGCATCCTTAACGTTTTTGACACTTCGACAAGGGGTTAACGGTCATCCGAAATGAGATTATTCATACGCACGTTAGGAAAAGCTTCCCAAAGCTCAGAGCCTGCCCCAAAAATACGCTCACACTTCTCGAATCCTTCTGCCAGGACTCAAGCCGACTGTGAAACCGCTGCGCCTGACAGTTGTCCTCCGCCGCCGCCGCCACCCCCAGTTATTTCCAGCACTTTAATGATTTGTTTACAACTTTGTTGCCCTGCAATTTACCGCAAGCATACGGACCTGCTTTCAGCTTTCTGTTCACCCCCTTTTCCGCCTCCGGGAAAGCTCTCCTTGGTGGAGTGAGGCACGAGAGGAGGCCAAAGGATTTCGTGTCGTGCGTGTGCTCAAAAATTCAATAAAAAGGAGGCTCGTTTCTGTTGTGGCCTACATGCTGCCATACACGAAGAGGACTCTTCGGCTCACGAGAGCCGAGCGCCAGCCGAGGAAAACTTGGTCACCGGGTGGGAAAATGGGTGGTCAGGAGCCATTAAGCAGAAGCATGGAGCAAGGGAAGAGAGAGAGAGCGAGTGTATGACAGGCAGTGCAATCGGGCTCAGTTGCCACAGGACAGTCGAGGCGAGTGCTCGTCCTTGGTCGCAGCGGGAAGAACCCGGAAAATCGTGAGGATTTTTCTCTGGTTTCGAGCTTGTTTTGGTTACGCGACTGTGTGTATGTGCGTGAGTGTTTGTGTGCTTAAAAATATATTCGCCATGAATTATTTACCCAAAACGAAAGCTGGAAAGTTTTGAGGCAGTTTTGGACGACGACGTGGACGACGACGGAGTTGTTTCGCCAGCAAAAAGTTTCCACTTTCGAGCACTTTGACGGGCCATTTGCAGCGGCATCAAGGATGCAGCAGCCCGACTCTGGAGAAGTGGAATGCATTTCCCGAAGCGCAGTATGTGTGACTTTATACCCCTACTCTTATAGCCCCCCTTGCCATGGGGAAAACCCCACGATTTTCCGCCGAGTCGCTTGCTCTCTCTCTCTTTCCCAGTGTATTTTTTTGCTTGACTCGCGTCAGCGTGTAGAGTTTCGATTTCGTTAGAAAATCGAAACAATGGCGGGCTCGAGGGCTCGAGGATTGTGGGTGTCGTTGCTGCGGCTACCTGTAGATGCCGCACAAGCACAGGGACACACGATTGCGAGGGCGATGGCGAGTCCTTGAGCGGTCGTGTCCTGCCACTGCCCTCCGCTTCCGACTCTAATTAATTTCTAATTCAAGGTCCAATGCGTGGCCACTGAAGGTTAAACATGGACACGAAGCAGCTGGATTTTAATGCCGAAACTTTTTCAAATGCGCACTGGGCAGGTTGTGATTTTTGTGTATTTGCGCGGCAATCTAGGATTTCCCTGTAATCCCACAAAGTGGAAAGTTAGCCAGGGATCATCGTTTTCAGTGGGCAACGAACCCACATAGGCCGTAACCTAATCTCCCCCGGGACTCGTCGTAGGCAATTAAGGTTGGCAAACAGACAACAAATGAACACTTGGCGCTTCAGAGTGGAAAACCCGCATTACGCATACGCCACATTGGCCCACTGGCAGCGGTCTGGCAACATCGAGGTTCGATGATGAGGGAGAAGCTCTCAGACCATACGCTCACCTCAGACTCTCGGAAAGTGCAACAGCAACAGCAGCAGCCGAGAGCAAGACGTCCGCTTGCCGAAATGGGACCCCCCTCCATTTTTCAGAATTTTCTCGCCAGAGCGGAAAATTCAGTGACTTTCCACAGTCAGTGTGAAACGAACCAACAACGCAAACGAAACGAACGCGAAACGCGCGCGCGAGAAAACAAAACTAGAATAGAATAGACCAAATTAACCCACGCCGCCCCGTCTCCCCCGCGAAACACAGAGAGAACGAGAGACCGTGCGGGCCTAACCCAATCCTAACTATAAACAATAATCGAATCAACGAAATTTTTAAATTAACATCGAATGAGTAATACCTGAGCAATTCATAACCCGACAAAGGGAGAAGCAGAACCAGAAGCCGAGCCACAAACAAAGAATCCACAAGTAGCTGGCTGGCACAAGATACACCATCTAGAAGATAGACAGATAGATATCCGCGCAGATAATTGCTGCTTCTCGGTACGGCGGCATTAGGGCTCTAAAAATAACCAGCGAAAGCGTATATTCGCGGAGACAATTGCAGGGCACCGGTGCAAGTGACGGCACCCCGAGGATCTGTGAGTAGCCATAATAATAATGCCCCCCCAACGCCACCGCCTTCCGATCGCTTGGTTTGCTGGTTGGCTGGTTGGCTGGTTGGTTTGTTGGGAAGGAAAATCGAAATAACAAACTTCAGTCACCTCTCTGCGTCACACATTCGAGAAATACTCGAAAACGCGGGCACGCGGAATGAGAGTCGTGTGGCTGTGCCCCTGCCTCATGGCCTGACCCCCCATTGCCACACAGTCATAATTCTGCAAATCGAACTAGCAATTGCTTTGGAAATTATTAAAATATATTAATTTGTTAATATTTAAAGTGTGTTTCGATTGCGGAAAGTTAGTTTGAATGTAAATGCTTGCCATTGTCTATATACAACTTTCAAAAATGATATATTTAAATATGAAATTTTAATGCCAATGCTTTTACATATATAGTTTATATTCCTTATTGAAAACCTGATTATTTATTACAAATTGACTTAATTTAATGTTGGTAAATCACAAAAAAAACTTCGTAGAAAAAGAAGATATAGAAAAGAAGTTCAGTCAGTAATTTATAGCAAAATAATCAATAAATTTTAAGCTAAAGGCAATACATAATTTAAATTCAGATTTTTATCAATAACCATTCCAAAAGCAATGAAAAGTCTTTATAAATTAGAAATAAAATAGATAATATTATAGAAAATACATCTAAAAAACAAAAAGTATTTTTAAAGCAAGCAACTGAGAACTTTAAACCAAAAACCCCTATTAAACCCATCCTGTAAAGACGACGAATTTTCGTACACGCTTTACAAGTTTCCCCATAACTCATGACCCCCTGTATGTGTCATTTTCCGTGTTGTTACTCCTGGTACTGGTACCACACGGCGTATGGTGGATAGAGGCGGCCGGCGGCGGATAGATGGATGGCTGGGATGGATGAGTGGCGCACACTTTTTATAGCCAGCAACAGTCACAAGTCACACAAGCCGCACAATCAAGCGCTCGTCTCGGTGTTTATGTCAATTTGAATTTTGCATGCGGCCGCTAAACTTGACTGTGCTGATGTGTCCTTTGTCGTTAGGTGGGGCGGTGGGTCCTGAGTGGGCCTGCAGGGGAAACCGGAAGTTGGCGCAAACTGCGCTTCATATTGCAACTTTGTGTGGTGGCTTTTAGGGGGAGGAGTGGCCGCCACTTGTCGAAGCGGAAGCGGATTTCCTGTGTGCTCCTTGCCCAGTGTGTCTCCTGTTTGCCATTCCATCAGTTTCGTCTTGATCCCTGGCATTTCTGAGGGTGTGGGTGTCCTTGCATTTGCAGCACAGGAAATTTTAAATTGAATGTGCAGGCTATTTGCTGTTGCTGTTGCTTTGTTGTTTGCTCAGCTTTCAGGCTGTGTCCTGCTTTTTCCTCTGATTTCCTATCCTCTTTGCCACTGGGCCTGATTTGTTGTTCTTTCGTGGCAGGAGGTCCTGGGAAGATGTCACAGGAAGAAATTATAGCGAAATTGTGACGGAGAGTGTTTGCTTTTGTTTATTTACTTTCACAACTCACGAAATTGTGTTTATTTGTGGGTGTCTTTTTTGGGTTGTAAATGCTTCTATGTTTATTTTATTAAATGATATTTGCGCCTGTTTATTACATTTTAAAGCTCGTTTCCCTTTTTAATTTGCCTACAAATTAAATAAATTCAATGCATTTTTGCTTCAGTTATGTAAATAAATATTTTCCTGTCCCCGTTTTTGTCTCAGTGTGAGGAGAATGTGTCCCCGTTGCCGTTGGTCGCATTAGTTCGTGTTGGTATTTTCTGGGCAGCAGCCGGAAGAAGCAAATACTGGGGAATCTGCTGGGAAATAGGCCCGCTCTGTGGAGGAATGGCCACTCCGTGGAGGTGGCCAAAGGCTTTACTCGTATCTCCGGCCTCTCCTGTTGCATTGCCCTCCTGCTGCTCCATGCTGCTCATTCCGGAGGCGGCACAACTTGCATATTTGCCGAGATTTATGTCTGCTGTCAGCAACACACACACTCACGGCGGCGAAGAGGAACGGCCTGTTGTGTAACAGCTCCCAGGAGTAACCTAATTTCCGTTGCTGCTTGCTGGTTAAACAAATATCGACCTCGCAGCACTGCACATCCGCTGGCCCCGTTGCCAGCCCTCCTCCGGGTGTGCGGAGAGTCTTTCAATCGGTGTCGCCGCACAGCGGGACTCCGGCGACCCACTCTGGTTTTTTGGGATTTCGGGTCTCCGCATCTCGAACTGGAGGGAGGGAGGGGCAGGCTGAGGGGGAGTGGCATCTGTGAGTGCGCATATCTGTGCCAATTCGGTGGCTCTAGTACGGCCCTTGTCCTTAAGTGTTAGTGTTATTGTTATGCCTAGTTGCTGTTGTAATCCTTCGGCCTCTCTCCCTCGCCCACAAAATGTGTATTAGGCCCTGTTTCATCCCATAAACACTTAACGTCGATGCTGATGTCGATTGCTGTCGCCGTCGTCGTTGCTTTGTCTACCTCGGCTTGCTGGCTTATCGCACCAGGAACTAGGAAAGCTATGGCCATAGACAGGGACGTAGTCGTGGTCGAAGTGCCACTAAATAACCATCAAGTCATGCTAGCAAAGACGAGGTTAGAGATGTAGTAATGAATCTTTTTTTCTATATAGAAATGTTTCTAAAAATCACACTCTACTCTACCTTCTTGAAATCCTATTTTTTTCTTAAGAAAACTTCTATTTTTTCCACCTCCACTGTGCCTGTGTGTGCGGACAGTTTCCTTGGGTGTGTGCTGGCTTGACTTCAAGCAGCCTCAAGTCGTTGCTGTCGCTCGTTGTTCTCGTTATTCTTATTATTCAAGCCACCCGGGGGGCCGCCACCCCCTCATAACTACCATTTGCGTAAGTGTATGTGTAAGTGCATGCAGGCCCGCGTATGCGTGTGCCATGTGCATGTGTGTTGATTCCCAATCCTTTTGTATTTGACACAATACAAGGATAGTTAAGCTGGAAAGAAAGAAGGAGGAGGAAAAAAGGGGGGACTGTGTGTATGAATATTTCATTATATATATCGGATTTCTAGGAGCTTCGGTTTCGCCATCAGCCAGCTGCGAGGACCCATCAAGTCCTTGCCAAGTGCCTGTCGTTTTGGCCTGATTTGAAGTGGAATCGCTGCTATATTAAAACGCATGAAGGCTTTGTTAATTACTTAAGTAGAATTAAAATGGAAGGAAAACAAAAATAATAATAAAAGATAATCCGATTTGTGGGTAGAAATTGTCAGAGAAATTCCTTTAAATAAATATATAAAAGAAACACTTGAGAACCAAGCATAAATCAAAATAATAGCCAATAAATGGGAAGCTGGTCTAAATGTTAATTTGAGTCCTGGTTTTCCGTCCATTTCCATTGTAATTGCTCTTGCCATTAGCCTGTCAGTTTACGTTCTCCTTCGAATAGCGAATAAGTCATCAATCACAGCCCGCCGCCGTTCGTCTTGATGTGCATCATTTGCCTATCAGTGTCCAAGTTTTCCCAGCTATTTGCCACCGCAGGAGCTCAAGGAAGTGGAGCTTCATGTTTCGATTTCCGTTACAGAGCTGGCACAGCGTGACTCACACATGTATTTTTGACGCTGACTTCCGATTCAGCGTTCGATGCCATTCGAGGAGCCGTAAAGCACGCCAGATGAAAACAAATTAAATGTCTGCGAAAAGGAGAAGATCTCGTAAATAATGGAATTCAAAAACAAAAGCACAAAAATATGCTGGGCAATCAAAAACGAATTAAAAAGAGCATTTTAAATCCATAATCTGCCAGCCAGGAAATTGAGATAGCTCTGGATCGGACATCTGTCGGGGAGGGGAAATATTTTCCAAGGGTTTGGAGCTCATGGAATTGAATTGCTTTTAGTTGGGGAATTTCTTTAAGACTGAATGGCCAGCGTTTAGGACAAATGAATCAGATCTCCCAGTCACTGCGAGCCATTTTAAAAATTCATTGTTTTGCGGTTGGGTTGGTAAGGGCATCAAAATATTTAATTTATTTGCTTAAGAGCATCTGCACTGGACATCTGTGGTAACTGTGGTAACTGGTTACAGCTACCTGAGAAGAGCGTGCTTACCCTACCAGGAATACATTCCATTGTGTGTACTTTGAACAAAGGACCACTGGCTCAAAAGGAGTAAAAGTGCTCCACCTAAAAGGTAACCTAAACAAAGAACTAAAGAAAATATAAAAGCTAAAATGAAAATGAAAATTATTCCCAGAAATTTGGCGACACTTTGACATAATAAAACTTTGTTGGCTTTTAAAGCTGATTTCCCAGGAAAGCTAAAAACATAAAGAAATCCTTCGAGTATCACTTGGGAAACCTTTTATTTAACTGAAGTATTTGTTTTATGTAAGAAATCCCTTCATTAATTGCCTTTTAATAAGTAAAACTTATTTGAAATCTCTTTAAACTGAGTATTTATCGATCTGATATTTAGGAAAACATCTTTAATGACACTTTTTGACAAGAGGAAATTACTGAATGGCACATTAAATCAAAAGCAAAAAGTGTTTGCCAATATAAAGGAATATTTTCAGGAATATTTTCCGAGTGTTTTTCTCCAGTTTAATGCCATTTGTGTGGCCTGCAGCTGGCAGCTTACTCGTATTCCTTGTTTGTTTTTTAATTTCGAAATTGTATAACCTGTGTGTGTGTGCGCTCCGCCGCCAGCACACCCTTCCAGGGCGGGTGCGTGTCTGTACTCCAGTTAATGGCCTGTGACGTGTACTGGCCCGGGAGGGGCTTCCAACACACAATCCCCACCAGCGGGGATTTCCCTAAGCTCCTTGTGCAACGAGGGAAAACTGAGTGCTCCCGATGCGGCGTGGTTATTGCATTTGCAGAAAGTGGGGCACACATGTGACGTTCGGTCGGTCGGTCGGTCGGTCGGTGGGTGCATTATTAAGTGGACACCGCGATAAGTGGCCAATGGACGTAAAGTGCCTGCCCAGCTATTAGCCGGGCCTGGAACAGGACCCTCAACCGATTATATCCGCAAACCGTTGTCAATTATCACCTAGAAGCGTGCATTTTGAGGGGAAAGTGAGTCAGCCGCTGGCCACCGAGAGGCAAACAAAGCAGTGCCAATAATGTATACATTATTTAAGCGATCAACGGACGCGATGCGATGGATGCGTTCATTCATATTTCTTTATGCCCAAATATTGCTCATACGCCCCGTCCACACGTCTTTCGTCTCGATATGTAACAGCTGTTCGCCACCCGCGGCGAGAGCACTATTAATTGGAAGCCACAGCTCGCTCTTCTGTCGCTTTCCAGATGAATTCAGCGATCTCGGGATCCCTGAAATGAACACGGAGAGCGAGGGAGAGAGTGGAAGTGAGAGTGCAAGGGAGAGCGAGTAAATTGGCTTGAATCTGGCATGGATGCTGGCGGGGATTTCTTTTCGCTTTGCAAGCGTTTGGCGTTTGGACGTGTCGCACGAATGTCGTCGCCACCAGAACAATCCGCACAAGAAAGTTAGTTGAACGGGGCGTATACGCAACGAGCCCCACTCAGAGGTTTTGCGGGATTTCGGGAACTTGCGGATTGTTTCTCCTCGTCTTCGTCGTTGTCGTACTCCTCGTACTTTGTCGTCATCATCGTCGTCGCCGTGTCGTTACTACGCGATCCCGATTCTCCCCATTTTCGAATCTTTTCGGCCGACAGTCGCTGCCCGCCGCTCGTGCGTTCCGCTCGCTCTTCCTGCTCCACCGCACATCCGCATCCGGCAAACGGCATTCCGCTTATACCGCATCCGGAGCGGTATTTGCTGCTCCACAAACAGCTGATTTGGAAGCAATCAAGGCACGGGAACGAAAGAATTTAACTCAACGACATCGCATTTTCAACGCGCTTTGACTTTCTGCTATTTTTAACATACACTTTTCACATTTTCACATCTTATTTTCTGTTTTTTTTTTGTTCATTCTTTCTTAACAAATTTTTGCCCGAGTTTCGCCTGGTGTCAGTGTGTGTGTGCGTGTGGAAAATTTCGTTGCGTTAAATGAGTTATAAAACAATATAGATTAACGCTCGGCACTCGTGTGTCTCAATTGAGAAAGGCAAATAAATAACGGCCATTAAGCCTGGCCAATCAGTTCGAAGTTCGAATAACAAACGGGCCGGAAAGAGTGCTAAATATCTGCAATAAAGCCTCTTGAAGCCGAAATGTGCAGTTGAGAAATTCTATAAATCGATTAAACCCCTTAAAAAGCCCCTTGGGGGAGGTGCAACTGCAGTCCAAGTCAAGTTAAGGGGGTACAACTAACTACCTTAGAACAAGGCCTGTGCTGGGTGTTAATACTTAATTTATGTGAACCTATAAATAATTTCAATTTAGAGAATGTGCTGCTGTTGACTGCCGCGGCCATCTTCTATATAATATAGTGCGAGTTGTACGAAAAAAAATATGCTAAAAATACCGAAAACTGAACGCTGCGTGTTCGCTGGCAAGACTGTGTGTGTTAGCCAACGAGTGTGTGCGTGTGTGTGTGTGCGAGAGAGAGTGCAGTGCGAATTGATTAAACTAAAAGCGGTGGAAAGGCAAAGTGTAAAATGCAAAAAGCAAAAACACTAAAACGCATCCCAACACAAACAAAACAGGATCGTGTGTTTGCCTGCCTGCCGTTCGTCCATCAACAAATTCGACGTCAGTCAGTGGACTATTATTTAATTTTCAATCCATCTAGCCCAAGGCAGAAGGCAAAAGAAAAGCAAAAGAAAAGCCAAAAGCAAGACGCGGGCGGGGACAGTTTTCGCACAAAATTGTAGGAGAATGAAACGAAAATGAAATAGACTTTGGCATGAAACACTAAAATACGGTTGAACAATATTACGAATATTTTCGTTGCTCGGCGAGCGAATTTCATCTGAGTTCTCAGTTCATTTCAGTTTGGGTTTTTATTTGAATTTTGCTTTCGCTTTGTTCGAAAATCTTTTAAAATAACAATGATACATGCCCCGTCTCCTGGCCACCGCCTGGTCTCTTTCGCTGGCCGCTGGCTTGTTTATAAATAAATGCTCATACGTAAATGTTCTTTATCAGAAGAATAAAGAGAGAGAGAGTCTGATAATGTGGCCTGGGAAATATATTTACTGGGGCTGCTGCGCCAGATTGATTGCTCTATTTGCTGTATTTGTTGTCTTGGCAATATCATCATCGATTTATGGTTAACCGAGCCTCGCATCCAAGAGCCTCTGAGATTTACAGCAGGTGTGTGAGCACATTTTCTTGGAATTGCTATTGAATCAGTGATGGGAAGTATCTGTGAAGTTGTATTTCAGTTTTTGTCTAGCCAGGTAGCTCTGGTTTTTAGTCTGGGATTTTGTCTTTAAGGATGGGTGCAGTTTCCCCGATTTAATTATTTTCTTAAAGACATATTTTACTATTTAAATCTATTTTGCAAAGAGGAATAGTTGTATATTTTTTTCTAATCAAAAAAATGTTATTAAAAGGCTCTAAAATAAATGCGAATAAAATTCTCTTTACAAAATTATTTAATAAATGTTTTAAAAAGTCATTTTTGTATGACATTGTAAACTTTCCCAAAACTTTTAAAAGAACATAACCATTTCGAATAAAACCCTCTATTTGGGAAGTTTTTTATGAGCCTCTGTACCAAGACCCATTCAACTTCACTCAGTACTTTGCTCCTTTACCTACATAAAAGGTTAATACCTCGCCCCATCACTATCCCTCTTCCAGCAGGTGTGCAGACACCTCTCACCTGGCCTGTTGCTGCAATGCCCTGCCACAATTTCCCCAGCTCGAAATCAATTTTGTTTTTAAACAACAGCAAAAAAAAAGAGAGAATAAAACTTGGGAAGAGGGAATCTCTGGGCATCTTGCTCCTGGTTGCGTGTGTTTTCATCATCATTAATGTTTAAACAAAACAACATTGTCAGACTGGGGGAGATGGGGAACAAGAACAAGAACAAGAGGACGGGATAGAGAGGGAGAGACAGCCTCCTTTGTTCTCGATTCCGCTCGGTGTGTGTATGTTGTCTATTAATAACAAAGCTTCTGAAGAATTCGCCTCTCCTGGCGTCTCGACGCGATGCGACTCGACTCCGCAGCTCCCGTCTCATCTCGTTTCAAATAAAATAAAACCCAAATCGCTTTGGCGTCGACCGCAAAAGAACAATAAAAGCGAGAGCAGCAGAGTCTAAGTCAGAAGCTAATACGAGTAAGCAGAATGTTTGCCGAGTTCGTTGTGTTGCAAGATGATTAAAGTAAACAAGACCGGGGAGTCCAATAGTTCAAACGGCAGTGATGGAACACTGTTGCTTGGTCCCCATCAAACGCTAAATTCTGGGGAATTGCAACTCCTCCAAATTCCCCCGATTGAGTGGCAGGAATTTCCCAGTCTCGTCGCTATTTGGAAGTATGCTGTAGTTGCGCTTATCACGGGGGGAATTCTGCAACCATGCTGGCCACACGTCGAATACGCAATTTGGCGCATCACGTATACGCGCTTTTTACCCCCACAGCTTATATTTTGTTGTTTTTGTTAAAACGGTTTTCAGTGAGACTTTTTTGGTGCATTCTTTATGAGACAAGCGGAATTTTTAACGGGGAAAATATTTCTTTTCAAAAAAGTCAAGAAAAATATTTATTAAACTCTTAAAACTATCTGAAAGGTCAGGAATATTCTATTAAATATTATAGAGAATATAAAGCATTATGTGAAAGCCAACAAAATATGTATTGTATGCTTTAAACTATCTGAAAAGTGAGAAATAAATTCTTTAAAATATTAAAAAGAATATATAATATTATGGCAGAGTAAAAGAAACATTTATTGAACTTTTAAACTAAATAAATATTAAGGAATATCCCATTAATTATGAAAGAGAATATATAACATTATATGAAAGCCAATAAAATATTTATTGTATTCTTTGAACTATCTGAAAAGTGAGTAGAACATATTTGAGTATATACGGAATTATTGAAAAGTCAAAGAAATATTAATTTAACTCTTTAATCTTTACGAAAATTGAGAAATATATAATATTTTGGAGAGTCTATAATAAAAAAGTCTATTAAAACGTTTATTGAATATTTCCATTCCTATAGGAAATATTCAATAAACGTTTTAACTCTCTCGAATAATATAATTATTTTCTGACTGTATAGAATATTACTGTTCATGTTATTCAAAAATGTTAAATCAAAGGCATCCTTACATTTTTATTTTATACTTTTAAATACAAGTTTAGGGAATTCTTAAATGGATCTTAAATTATCCCAGACTTTTTTTTTTATCGAAACTATTCATTCCGTACAAAATCTATACAGAAAACACTCTTGATTTTGTATTGGAAAATCGATTCTCGCATTTGTAATACCCCTTCCACCCATAAATATACCCATTCTTTTTGCTAGGTTTCCGTTGAATCAATAAAGCGAAATAAATTACCAGCAATTTGGGCGCAATTATAATAAAAATCTTTACTATACCGGGACCGGGTATTACTCATTGAAATTCCTCAGGCTCCACATGGCCCTGGCCTCCACATGGGGAAAAACCGGAGATCTTCAGCCCAGTGACAAACCAGCAGATAGAAACACCATCATGAAGACATTGAAAGTGCTGTTTCTGGCCTTTGCCTGCTACTATGCACTCTTCGTAGTTTTCTATTACTGCTATCGGGCGTACCTCTGAAAATATATATATTCCGATTTAAATATATACATTTGCGAGTGCCAGGGAAACAGCTGAGCGAGCTGAGCAAACCACCAACACCACCCACTCGACGAGGGGCGGTCTGCCATTGAGAATTTTGGCCTTTGACGTGGCATATCGTCGTGCATATACAGGCGAGCGAAGAGATATAGATGTATATATATTGTATATATTGGGGCGGTGATAAATTTGGGTGCCAGGCGAAAAAATAAAATAGAAACGGAAAGCGCCGAGATCGAATGCAATTACATCGAAACCATTATGCATCGTCACCACCTCACCACATCGTCATCTCGGCTCTCTCCCAGGTATTTTCCACCATTTTTCCAACTGCTGCTCCTCCTCCTCCCAAAAGAAAAAGTCGAGTTCCGCGCGTGGCAAGACCAAGACTTTCGGTAGATAAAAATCAATTAAACGCGCCTTATAAATCACACGGAATATGCGCAATTTCCCCACTCGGATAGTTCCGTTGAATCCAGTAAATATATCGAGGGGGCATTTTTATGGCACTAAGATTTACGTAAAGTCGATTGCATAATGCGATTAATTTCCCGGAAAACCCACAGCTCTCTTTGTATTTATTTTGGAATTTCATTCATTATTTTTTTCTATTTGCTTACAGATCACTCGCCGTCTTCTTCTTTTGCCAACTGACCAAGGATGGCCTACGACATTAGCATAGAGAAGCAGAACCAGTACCAGAACCAGTTCCAGAGCTCCACGGATGCTCGATTCAAGCAACTGTAGTCGTACCGCTGGGCTATAAGGGGTTAAAACGAAGGAGAACTCACACTCATTCAAGAGAAGGAGAATTTTGCAACTTTCGCGTTTCAGTGAAAAGGCCAACAATTTAACTAAACACTAACTAAACCCAGAAACATATAAATATAAATACATATATAGGTTAAGCAGAAAAGCACAAACGAGCGAAACCAAGCGAAACGAAACCATTGGCACTAGACCAGTAAGAACCAGGATCAGATGAGGCAACAGCAGGCGGCGGAGCCAGAGGAGTCGTCGTCGTCGTCGAGCGGGAAATCAATGAGCAGCCGGCGGAGGCACAAAAAGCATCTAGCATCTAGCAGTATCTTGAAGCGCCGCCAACTGTAGACACTCCGAAAGGCTCGAGCATGCAACAGGCTGGCCAACTCACGCCGCAGCAGCAACAGCAACAGCAGCTACTGCAACAACAGCAGCAGCAGCAACTGCAACAGAATGGCGGCGATATGGCTGCCTATGCCGCCTCCCAGGCGGCGGGCGGCAGGCGTGGACCCATAAGCGGCGGCCGCTTCGACTTCGAGGACGGCGGCACCTACTGCGGCGGCTGGGACGAGGGCAAGGCCCATGGCCATGGCGTCTGCACGGGACCAAAGCACCAGGGCGCCTATGCCGGAGCCTGGAACTATGGCTTCGAGGTGTCCGGCTCGTACATCTGGCCCAGGTGAGTGTCCAAGGCAGGTATCACTCCTTAATATCCTCTTATCCTCTCTGTATCCTTTCTTAGTGGTTCGCACTACGAGGGCCAGTGGCAGAACGGACGCCGTCATGGCCTGGGCGTGGAGCAGATCGGGCGGCAGATCTACCGCGGCGAGTGGTCAAAGGATGGACACAAAGGCCGCTATGGCGTCCGAGAGAGCACCGTGTCGACGGCCAAGTACGAGGGCACCTGGAACGAGGGCTACCAGGACGGGTCCGGATGCGAGACCTACGCGGATGGTGGTAAGTGTGTGTGTGCTAGGCGCCATACGCTGCGTATACGTAATGTGCATGAGATCATTTTGCGTTTGCTTTTTGGCTCAGTTTCAAAACGGAGGCGAACATGAGTTTGTTCATTCGTTCCCTAGTAGCCGTTGTTTTACTTTTTGACGTTTCTGTAATCATTTCTGGGTGCGAGTATCTCTGTGTGAGTGTCCCACACACACACACACATCCTTACACCTCCATAACCATATAACCAAGCAACGACGACCCAGCCTGACGTCATATTTTATTTGCCGCGCATTCGGTTCAATGATATTTTGGCTTTCCCGCTTCGCCTTTTCGCTCTGTACATTTTTCCTGCATGAGTGCGGCTTTTTCTTGGGAAATTCGAAAAAAAAACCACATGGCCAAGTAACCACCGAGTGGCGGCGTCTGCAGAGGCTAGCTGGGCAAGATCTGGCATTGGCCACCATTAGGGAATTGTTTTTGTTCGGCGACTAAAATGCAAATGTAAATGCCGACCTTTGCCCGACGACGACGACTACGGAATTGGCGCATAACTATCAATTAGCATTAGTCGAAGGCTAAGTAGCATTTCCTAATCAACTAACGTAACTCCTTGTTCCACAATTAACCTGGGGTCCCACACCTGTTAGTTGAAGCTACACTTGGAGGAAAATTGACTTGAAAGAAGGGAAAATATTATGAGAATTAAATAGGAAATTAAATGGGAAACAGTTGGTGAAGTATTAATTTAGTTTTGATCAGTTCAATATAATAATAAATAAATTCTTATAATTAGAATTATTATAATTATATTTTTATATTGATACCTTTAATTTGAGGCCTGATTTCCTTGAAATATTTAAAGTACTTCAACTTTTATTAAAACCCCAATCGATTTTCAATTTCCCTCTTTTTTTTTTGCCATTTACAAATGTTTTATATTACTTAGGACCTTTTAGCAGTGAGCAAAAGGGAAATGGCACGTGGAGCCATTAATAGTAACCAAGGGCGGGCGCCAGCTTTTCACTTAGTCCAACTCCCAGAGGAGGAGAAGTATTAGGAGAAGGAGGAGTACCACCAGTCACTGCAGTCTTCAGTTTTCGCGCTCCATTAGCATAACAATCGCTCCGCTTTTCAGGTAGACTGCAATGATGATGATGATGATGATGCACCCTTCTCCCTTTCCAGGCAAGTACCAGGGTCAGTGGCAGGAGGGCAAGAGGCATGGCTATGGAATCCGCACCTCGGCACCCTTCGGCTTGGCCTCGCACCATCGACGCAAGAATCTGCATGCCTCCCTGAGCTCCCTGCGGAGCGGCGAGAATGGGAATGCGGCCAAGATGGTGGAGAAGGCGGAGGAGATTCGAGGAGGATTCGTACTGACGGCCAAGTCGGACAAGCTGCCGGTGAGGCGCAACAGTTTGACGGACAAGACGGGCAAGAAGGGATTCCTAATGGTGAGCAGGAGGGAATTCCTTGAAAGGGTTTTAAATGTACATATTTTGGCCTGTATTTCAGGGCCTCAAGATGCGCAAGCAGCGGAGCACAGGAGATCTGGAGAAGAGGGGCACCATTGCCTCCGGCAGCATTCGCTCCACCATGTCCTCGGCCTCTTGGATCAGTACCGGTTCCGAGCAGTCCAATCTGACCACGAAGTGAGTGTTCTTGTCCCCTAAAAATACTAGCACTAAGCTTAACCACAATCTCTCTCTCTATCTCTTTGTCCCCTGTTTTTGCCAGATCCAACCACACAGAGTCCAATGCCAGCTTCACCATGGAGGACGAGCAGCTGGATCCCACCGTGGTGGAGACGTACATGGGCGAGTGGAAAAAGGACAAGCGTTGTGGTCATGGCGTGGCCGAGCGCAGCGATGGACTCAAGTGAGTAGCTTCTCTCAAAGCCAGAGATTTGCATTAATTAATGGAATTTTTTCTCCCCCATCCTAGGTACGAGGGCGAGTGGTACAACAACCGGAAGCATGGCTATGGTGTCACCACCTTCCGCGACGGCACTGTCGAGGAGGGCAAGTACAAGAACAACATCCTGATCACCAGCCAGAAGAAAAAGCATTTGTTCCTGGCGCGCTCGCGCAAATTCCGTGACCGCATCACGGCGGCAGTGAACGCGGCCCAGCGCGCCCTCAAAATGGCCATGCAGCGCTCCGACATGGCCATCTCCAGGATGGCCACAGCGGCGGCCAAGGCCCAAAATGCAGACATGTCCGCAGAGCAGGCGAGGATCGATTGCGAGAACGCTGTAAGAATGGCCCGGGAGTTTGCACCGGACTTCAAGCCTTCGGTCCTGGAGCGTTTCGAGAAGCTGCGCTTCCGGGAGCGAGAGCGTTTCCGTCCCGGCCCCGCGGCCGCCTCCGATGCCAATGTGAAGATGGGCCTGGGCATGCAGCAGCAGCAGCAGCAGGCGGGTCAGTTCTCGCCCACGAGCAGCAGCGGTTCGGATGCGTATGCCACGCAGGCCCAGCGCCAGCAGCAATATCTGACCATGCAGCAGCAACAGCAGCAGCAGCGCCGCGCCTCGCAGCAGCACCAGAAGTCGGAGTCCGACTGCCCCGTGCCTTCCTCGATGTACTCGCAGCAGCTGCCCGTCTCGCCGCAGACGGATCTGTCCGGCATGGTGAACCAGGGCCAGCCCAGTCATGCCCAGGTGATCAGCGCCATCAACCAGATGTACCACCAGCAGCAGCACCAACAGCAGCAACAGCAGCAGCAGCAGAGCAACCCGCAAATGAATCCTGCATATCAGTTCCAGCAACAGCAGCCGCCCGGCCAGGCCAAGGCGAATCCCAATCTCAGCTCGAGTATCAAACAGAACCAGGCCCCCAACCAGAACCAGATACCCTTTGGCGCCGGCACCAATCAGCAGCAGCTTCAGCAGCTCCAGCAGCAGCAGCAACAGCAACAGCAGCAACTCCAGCAGCAACAGCAACTGCAGCAGCAACAGCAACTCCTGCAGCAACAACAGCAGCAGCAGCAACTTCAACAGCAAATCCTACAGCAGCAGCAGCAACTCCAGCAGCAGCCCTCGCTGCAAGCCTCGCCCAGTCACAATGCCACCAATCTGCTGCGCCGAGCCTCCCAGATGCAGCAGCAACAGCTTCAGGAGGCCGCAAGTGCCGGCGCCATGGCAGCTGCCCAACAGCAGCAGCAGCAGCAGCAACAGCAGCAGCGGGGCGGACGACCGCCCATGCTGGGCCAGATGGGACAGCAGTCCTCCA
Organism: Drosophila ogumai; assembly: GCA_018904815.1. Lineage (NCBI taxonomy): Eukaryota > Metazoa > Arthropoda > Insecta > Diptera > Drosophilidae > Drosophila > Drosophila ogumai. Next base: position 31,860 of record JAEIIJ010002835.1, read on the forward strand.
TCGATCACTTTGACCACTACAAGCGTCCGCCCAGTCGCGATTCCTCCATCGATCGGTATGCCCGGGCAGCCAGTCGCCTCAGCGGAGCCTTTGCTGGCTCACGACAGACATCCCTGGATCGCTCTGGACTGGCGGATCCACTGACCAATGGGGGAACCACCACCCCGGATGGCCGACCCCGGGCGGGCTCAGTATTCCGCGGTTCCACCCCGCAACCTGGAGTCGGCACATCGAGCATGACGGGCAATGGTTCCCTGCCCTCGGGTACAGGCGGAGGGCGGCTGTCGCGGGCGGGTACACCCAGCTTGGGTTCCACCGGACGAGCTCCTAGCCAGACGAAAGTGGAACCGCTCTTCTCGTCACCCAACCAGCCGTTCGAGGACGTCCTGCTGCGCCAGCGGACGCTCGGCCAGGACATCATTCCCTCGCCCTCGCAACCCAAGCGCACGGAGAGCCTGTACATGCCGGCCAAGCCGGCCACGCCGGTGGGCATGGTCCTGGGCGGAAAAGGAGGAGGAGGAGGCGGCGGCGGTGGCGGCAAGAAAATGAAGGTGAGTGCTAGGTAGTTAGGTTTCCTATTCAAAGAGATTCCGGATCTCTCCAAGATCAGTTCGATGGAACTCTGAGTTGGTGGAATCACGGCCAGAATTCCCGGGGAACAGAAAGACATTTCATAACACAGTTAATCCGAGCAATTAACTTAATTTCTACGCCATCCATCTTGTGTGCGGGGGAGAGATATATCCGAGTGATCCGCGAGAGAGCCGGAACGGAACGGGAGGGGAGACTGGGTTGTTCATTTTGAAGCATTTCTCGGCCATCTCTTTTCGCGGACGGGGCGAACATGTGCCCATTCTGGACTATTTATAGACGGGCACGAATGCACGCCAGCCGGATCAGCCGTCGGCCGTCGGCCATCGGCCAGGTTGGAATGCATGCGTGCCGCTGAATCTCTCTGGGTCTAGGGCTCTCCGGCTCGGTAGCTCTCCTCCTAGTAGCTCTCCTGCTGTGTGCCTCTCCGCCGGAATGAACACTCCACAAGTGGCCATTGGAAGGCCGGCGACAGAGCAATAAATAATCCTCTCGTGAATGTGTCGCCCGCCTGCTCTTGGATTTTTGTGGCCCAGTGGCGACAGTTTGCGCGATGAGCTGGCCAGTAGCAGGCAACGCTTCGGCCATCACGGATTAACCACTCGACTCCTACGAACCCCCCTGATGAGTGGGCAATATAACTAAATATATGTGCGACGACGAACGCGGTCAAAACAAGACGAATACATAGGAATTCCGAGGAAGAGTCTCTGAGCAGCGACAATATCCGCTGTTGTTTTGGCTCGGCTCCGCGACTATTTTTGGCCACTCTCTCCGCGTCCGCACATCGCCGTGTTCTTGTCGAGATCGGTGTTTAGTAAGAACCCCGAGGGGGCACGCCATGTCCAACTCGTTTACAAGTTGGAAGCGCCGCCTGTAGAGGAAAAGATTACACAAATTGTCCAACGTTATGCAAGCGCCCAGATAGCCAGATAGCCGCAGCAGACGTACAATTCAGTGTCGCTAAAGTAAAGTCAAAGTCAAGGAGGAAACCGCCATGGACTGGTATCCGGAGGAGGATGAGGAGGACCTCATGTTCTCGCCGGCCTTGCTGGCGAGGAGAGCCAGCGAGAGCTGGATAGTTGAGCCGCCAGTTGAGGTGGAGAGTGGCTTGTTATCTCTCGGTTGACACTCCCAGCTAATCCCGGATAAATGCTCCTCTCTTCCACAGACGGTGCCCATCAATGTGACGCTGCAGCGGAAAAAGTCAATGCCGGATTTCCAGGAGCTGCCGCGCGCCACAGAGGCCATGAGCCGCGAGGAGGTGTCCGCCTTGGGCTCAGCCCGACGGGAGGCAGTGCGTCGCCAGATTGAGGTCAACGAGCGCCTCAGGGCGAATCCCCTGCTGTATTTGGTCAGTCCACAGGTTAAGGTGAGTGTCTTTGAGTGTCTCTGAGTGTCTCTAGAATTATTCATAATCGCCTGAGTAAGCGGCTGTCATAATCGATTTGTTTTCGGCGAAAATTGTTTCACAATCACTGCACTCAAGTTAAGGCATTCGTTGTGCATAAATTATGAGTAATATATGCATATTATATATGAATACATATATAATGTTTATGAATACATATTTTGGCAAAACAAAATTGCACACTGAGCAGATCATTTCGATAAGTGGCTATGAATACCTATTCATTAATTAAATATTGATGCTTTGACAGCAGTGAATGTATAAAAGAGGTTTTTGAATAACAAAACAAATGCAGTTAAAATGTAGAATATAATAATTCGAATTATAATAAGCTAGCTTTTATTTCCATGGCAATTTATATTTATAATATTCCATGTCCTCCTCCCCCTTCAGGATTGGTTCGTGCGCCAGCAGCTGATGCTGCTCGTCCTGATTTTCAATGTGGCGTTGGCGCTGCTGTTTGTCTACATGCTCACCTAGCGCCGGAGAAGGATGCACAGGACGACGCGGGACAGGGGCTTGGCTACGGATTCGGATGCGGAAACGGTTTGGGCGTTTTGGGGCAGAACCACTGCGGATTTTGGAAGCCACCGTTGGTCCGAGGGCCGCTGTTCCGCGCGTGGTCCCCCGCTGGCCCGCTTGATAGGGCCAATAAGTTTTTAGCATTTGCCGTGTAAAACCAGTTTAAAGAGAGAGAGAGAGAGCAAGTACCATTACTGTATATCATAGGGGACAGGCGAGGATGGGAAAGGAAATCGAATAACGACGAGTCTAGACTGCAGCCAAATAATGGATTAAATAATTAAATTAACAAAAAGAGAACTCATAGCGCAGAACTGCAAGGCACAAATCGTAGTTAACTAAAAACCAAAAGAAAAACTTAGACCGCCATTTCATTTAATTTTCAAGCCAAAATAGAAAAAAAAAACATTTGTATTTGTGGCTAACCGGAGGATAGAAGGGAGTTAGAAAGGAAGCTAGGGTGAGGAGATCGAATAACTATATGCAAATCAATTTAACGAATTTTTCTACACATTTAATGTAAAGATAAAGGCAAAAAACCAACTACACCTTAACCTAATCAATGTTTAATCAAGGAAAATAAACGCGTAAACTTTAAACTCCGGCTGCATAATGTTATAAATACAAAACGTAATAATTAAATGCAAATCTAGGCGAATGCAAAGGCAACCATAAACGTAAAACAAAACAAAAAGAAACCAAGATACTTTTCCTATTTGCAATTGAAACTGCATTAGTCAGCAAACTTAATCAAAACAAAAGGCAACCGAATAATACATGTACTCATATTTATATATTAAAGTGTGTAATGACACCTATATTTGTATAATTAGCAAAATTGTGTGGGACCGAAAAACAGCACCAAGCAGAAGCAGAAGCAGCAGCAGCAGAAGCAGAGTATCTGCAAGATACTTGTAGTATCTTGGCCCTGCTTAACGATTGTTTTGGTTTACCATTTGGACTACATTTGAACTATATTTCGAACGTGAAAAATTATAATATATATTTTAACGCAACGGATCAGATCAGAGAGATTGTTAATGAATGAGGAGAAGCTGTATATATACATTTAAAAACAAACTATATCGTATAACTATAATTATTTTCCTCTCTATAATTTATGTTTAAATTCATAAAGCTGGGACGACGACGTGTCATTAATTCAAAGTGTTGCAATTTATCGTTTTTTAGTTTCACTCTTCATTTACCAATGTACGAACATGTTCGAAGCATTATGATTTCATTTATTATTTGTTATATTTTATATGCATACATTATTGAGAATGAAAAGATAAATAAATAAAAAACCGCACATTCGCATATCTCTGCAAGTGTACACTGCAATTGGTTCTTATTTACTTAAACCTCCTGATTCTGATTCTATATTTTTGTTTTTTGAGAAAATAAACTATCAAGTGCAATTATAGTAAACTACAAAAAACGTTTTGCTTTCTTTGGCTATCGAGTGTACTGAGGAGGTGATAATATATCTGATATCTACCAAATATATATTCTTTAACGTCCCTTTCAAGGCAAAAAAAAAAAAGTAAAGAAAAAGCATAAAGTAACCTTTAAAACGAAAGACTTGAGCCTTGAAATATGAGCGAATTAAACTGGGTTATAGACAGCGTTGTTCGAATATACTTATAGCGCTTACGTAAATATATATTTGCATACTGAATTTAATACAACTTATTTATGTATATATCCGTGTACCTCCGATTGGCAAGGAACCGACATCAAGCTGGCAAAAAATCGTAAGATTTAATCTTATTCAATGTTATCAAAAAAACGCAGAAAATATATCAAAAGCGAATGCAAACGAAATAAAATCTTTTTAAATACGAATAATAAAATGCATCAATGAGCAAGATTAATATTTGTTTTGTGTTAATTAAGGTGGGATTTATGGATGATATAGAGGGTTGATGGTTATAGTATTTTTTTTAATTTTAATTGAAATATTATTAATGGCATTAATTTGATTAAAACTTTTTTCCTGCAATGTGCCTTAAAGCCCAAAAATATGCTAGCAGTTTTAAAGAAGAAAATGTATTTACATGGTTTTAAACATGTTTATAATAAAAAATGTAATAAAAACTAAATTTATAATGTTTTTTATGATTGTGGCTTTCAAATATCATTTTATATTTCTTATAACTTTCTTTTTAAATAAGAAACTTATTTAAAACATGTTTAAGCAATTTTAAACTTCTAGAATCGTAATATAAAAATCAGCTTCCTGAATTCTTTTTTCATATACAAGTAATGTCCTTCCCATTTAATTTCTTTATTAATAGTTAAACTCCAAAAGTAAAAAATAATTTGGCAATAATTTAATCATCTTAAATGTCTCTAATTAGTTATGTTTTATAACTAAAATAAATATTTAAATAGTCATAGAACCTAAACCTAGCAACAACGAGGGGAACGGAATGCTCCAGCTCCGTCTCTCCATCTCCATCTCTCACTCAGTAATCCCCGTAGCCCCTGCCCTGGTTGCCATAGCCAAAGTCCTTCAGATAATTATCTATGGCGAGATCGAAGTTGGACGATGGCTTGTCCGCTCCGGACTCCAGACTGCCGTAAGTCTTGGCCTGCGGCTGTGGGGACTGATAGGATTCCGTGATGCTGGGATAGGACTCGGTCTGGCTGGGATACGACTCTGTGATGCTGGGATAGGACTCCTTGTGGCTGGGATAGGACTCCGTGGGACTCGGGTAGATGGGTGTCACACTCGGATACGCCTCCGTTTGGCTCGAATAGGATTCCGTTTGCGGGGCTGAGTACACCTTCTGCACTTCCTCCACAATGGGATACGATGTGGTTCTATCGTAAATTGTCGAAGGTGTGGCCACCACTACCTTCTCCTCATAGGGCGTCTTGATCTTAGCCACCGACACTCCATTCGAGGCTGCCACTGCCGCCGCAGCAAACTTGATGCTGGAGGTGCGCTTGGGTGCCGGGAGGACCTTGCTCAGGATGGGCTCCACAGGACCCTGTCTGTATACTGGCGAGTAGTACACGGAGGGCGACGGAGGAGCTGGCTGGAGCTGGGGTCTCGATGGAGCCGATGGATAGCTCTTCTTGCTGCCATAGGCGCTGCTCAAGAGCTGGGCCAGCTCTTCGAGAGTGTAGTTGGGAGCAGCTATGCTGGCCACCGATGGCGAGGAAGAGGCCACAGAGGATGCCACCGCAGGAATGGAAGCCGGAGAAGCCTCAGCTCCTTCCCTCTCGTAGACCAGAGGATATGGCGGCTTGTAGGCCTTGGGGCCACCCACGGATCCAGAGTATCCCTCGCCCGCATACTTGGGGAAGTACTTGCGCTGATGGACATGTGTGAACTCCACCTGGCCGCCGGTAACGTACTCTCCGATCGAGGAGATCTGGGTCAAGGGCTGCTTGGGATTGGAGGCCACCACCTTGCGGCAGAACTCCTTGCAGCCGAGCTTGCACTCGCAGTAGCACTTCTTGTAGGCGGAAGTTGGCTCTGTGGTGGGAATATTTGGAGCACTGGTGGTTGTTGGCATTGAAGTAGTTGTGCTGGGCCTCAGAGTTGTGGGCGGCCTGACCGTCGTTCCCAAGGTCGTTCTGGGAGTTGTGGGTGGGGCAGCGGTGGTGGGCACCTCACTGCAGGGCACCTGCTCCCACACCTCCTGCTCGCACTCGGCACAGTACTCCGGAAAGTGGGCCTGGCTCACTTGGCTCACCATCATCAGAGCCGCCATAAACAGCAAACTGCAGCGTTGGAACATCTGGGGGAAGGGGGGCAGAAAGTAAAAGAGTGGGTTAGGAAATGGGTCAGAACCAAGTCGCAGTCAGAATCGGAATCAGAATCGCCATTGCAATCGCTCCCAATCAATCGACCCCATTTCTTACCTTTTTCAGCAGAAATTCTCCCTCTTTCGAACTCGTTCCCTTCTGGATCCCCTCAAGACTCCCTCTAGACGCTTCTTCTTGGCGGAATATCTCTCTCTGTCCCGGAATAACACTTTGCACTTGGTTGTTGGCCGCTGCTCGGTCGCGTGCGAAACTCTCCCATGCAAATCGCTGAATAGCTCTTAAATACGCTGCGGTGGCGGCTCCGTCGTCGCCGTTTTTACAACGCCGAACAAATGGGTCGCGGAAGCGTTGACCGCGTCACGTTCCAAACGCCCGCTAAGCTTCGATCGGAACGGGAGGGGGGGAGCATGGTTGGTGGCTTCGGGAGTGCCCCGGAATGGGCCACAATCGCCGCCGCCGCTTCCGTAATACACATTCAAGCATTTCTACCCGCACTCGATGGCGATAGCATCGCAGCAGAATCTCGATGGCGTCCAACATGGGCGAACATGGCTAACAAACATATCTCTTCATGACCCCTGGTTCATGGCATTCATCTGGTTCATGGCATTCACCTTTAAGACTCGGTGGGAAAAGCTTTATAGGCATCCAAAGAAAATGTGGAGCAGATATGGGATCTGTACCATAACATTCTTTATAACTTTTAAGATTCTTAAACATTTTTTTCTAAATAATTCATTTGATTATATTGTACCTATCGTCTTAGTTACTTTTCTTATTTAATAATCCTAATTTTAATAATTTTATTTTAACTATTTTAAGTTTAATTTTTTTAAGTTTTTTTTTCTGTCCCCATTCTGCACTCTTTGAGCTTTTTTTGGTCTCTGCGGAACCTTTCTGAGTTGTTTGGGGATTTATAATTTCTGGGTCTTGGCCTACTATATATGAAATTATCGTCTGTGGCTCTGATAGCCTTATCACCTTTCGTTGCAATTTCGTGGCACTTGGCTCTTGGTGCCTACACGTTCCACACGGATAAATACATTTTTGGGTAGATGATAGTGCTTATAATCAATAACTTATCTTACAAGTACATATAATTGGGTTTTAATATACACAGCATCTTGCACAGATATAAAAAATATATGTAAGTACTTAATGTAAACAAAATACGTAATTAATACTTTTGTGTTGTCTGGAAATTTTTTATAAATTTTAAACAACCCGCTTTATAATTAAAGCTTATTTCTACACTATTATTTAAAAAATAATGAAATTACCGAAAATATTGGCCGAGGCACTAATATAATTATTATATATTTTATAAATTAAAATTCCAAGGTTTTTTTCCAAGTAGATTTTCCGTATTAAATAATTTCATAAGAATAAAACATTTTTTTTATATCCTAAAAATAAACTTATTTAAGTCACGTTTTTATATAAAAACTTATGTTTTTCTTTTCATAAAATCACCCAAAATTAATAGTATATTGTTATTGTTTAAAAAATCAAATTAATTTCAATTTTTCTAAACAATAAAAATCATATCTCTTTTTCCAATCCTTTAAACTCCTCCTTCTCCATATTCAATAAATATTTATTCACTTGACACATTAAAACAAAATAATAAATAAATACCGGATAGCAAGCTGAGGGTCAATTTAGATTGGCAACTCTGTTTTGGAAGGGTCTGGCCCCGGAGTAGACCTCAAAGTCTGGCAGCAGACTCAGCTCATCCGCGACATCAGGCTCCCTGGTGTTCTTCCGCTTATGTCTGCTTTCCAAGGAACTCCGCTTTTTGTTGAGTTTGTCCCAACGACTGCGTCCTAATGGCCGCTGGCTCACTGTCGTCTTGATTCTGGGAGGTATTTGTTGTGGCTTCTCCTGCTCTTGGCTTACGCCATGGCTTTGCCTGCGCATTGCCATGTCCACGTCGATGGTGTCCGTGCCACTTTGAGCGCTGGTCAGGCGCCTGAGCATCTCCTGGTAGTGCGGCTGATCTGCAGTGATGTACTCCGGCTCGTCCTCGGGATTGAGAATCTTGTAGTTGGGGGTTCCCAGCTCAAAGGTAGTGAACTCGCCGTGCTCCACCTTGTTTTTCAAATGCTTGGCCGTGTATCCATACTGCTTGAGCGGAGCCATCCACCTGGCATCCGCATCGGTGGCCGCATCCTTGGCGGCAACTCCGCCAAGCCAAAAGCCCAGCAGAGCCATCAGCAGGAGAACCTGCAGCAGATGTCGTGATGTCTTCGGCGAGTCAACCATTTTCGCACTGATGCTCCCATTGAGCGTTAGCCAAACCCAATAGAGTCGTCTTCGGCAGCGGTAATTGGACGCCCTCGAGTCGCCGCAGGCAGCTACGTGAGATTAGAGGCATCTATGGCCACCGTGTTGCGTCTGGCGGCGATAGCATTAGTTTGTGCTTATCACTAGCTCGGAGCCAGCTGCGCCGCGATGATGATGATGACACATCTGGTCTATGAGACACCACTCTGCACAGGTGGAGTCTCCCCGCTGGAGTGAGTCCAAAAGTTCGAGTTCAACTAACTTAAGTTGGTTTCATTCACGTTTTATTTAACCATTGAATGAAACAAAAAAATACTACCGCTTTTTGTTCTCTGCAAAGTGAGAAAAATATATGAGATAGTAATATCTATGTTGGTTATAAGCTTTTTCTTGACCAGTATCTTGCAAGAATAAGTTTGTTCTTCCGGCTAACTAAGTTAGTCAGTGAAATTAACACATAAATTAGGTTTACTTTTAGAAATCATATTAATTTTACATAGTGCAGATGTTAAAATATAACTTTTAATTTAAATTTATTGAACAAATAAATAGCAATGATAAGTTTATTAATATAGATTGTTGGTCACACATTATTATTATCAGCAGAACATGTATGTTTTGCTTTGTTTTATCTAAACTGCATCTCTGAATATTTATTTATAAATATTTCCCCTCGAAAATTCAGATATTATGTAGTATTACCTACATTTACTTAACAAAATCTATCAAAAATATTATCCCTCATTTTTCAACAATTTCTTATACTATAAAAATTAATCTCGCAAGATTTACCCACCTTTCCCAATTAAAACACCTTTTTTTGTGTTCTTCTGGCGAACAAATGAATGCGTACCTTCTTTATAGTTAGTTTATATGTATTTTTGTATGTATATTTTTAAATGGACGAATCTATAATTTATTTAATGGAGCATGGCAGTGAAACGGTTATCCCGATGAGCTGGTGATAGTGTGAGGTCCGATCCTTTTAGTACTTGTACTGGGCTGTGGGTCCGGAGACAGAGACGTAGTTGCCGGTGGACAGCTCCTGCTTGATGATGGCCTTGGGGGCGGCATAGTGAACCAGCGGCACCACTGGCGTGAGAATCTTGGCGGCCAGCAGCTTCTTGGGCGGCTCCGGTAGTGGGATCTTGATGTCCGTAGGCTCGCGCTGGACAATGGCCTCGAAGCCGTTGTGGTCGTCCGCCTTGTACTGGACAATGCGGCGATAGCCATCGGAATCGATCAGCTCGTAGACGCCCTCGACCTTGTCGTCCTTGCGCGTCTCCTTCTGGCTCTTGATGTCTCCCGTATGGGGATCATTCACCGCCCATTGGAACTCGTAGGCCACCGGTCCGTAGTCCGGCTCTGGCTGCAGTTCAATGGCCCAGACGGCGCTGGCCAGGCACAGGCATAGCAGGTAGCTAAGCTGGAAAGGATTCGAGGAGCTATTAATCCCAGAGAGCAATGTCGCCAAGGTGTAGACTCACTTTTCCCATCATTTTGTTGGGTCTTTGGGCGTGTTGAAGTGCACTCGACGAAGATCGGAATCGAAGTAATTAATCTGGGGTAGTCCTCGGCTGCTTATATACGGACACCGGTACACACTCCATCTCCATACTCCGCACCCAACATTCATTACTGACTCCGACTTGGATGTGGCAATCCACCCAGAGTGTCGTGTCGTGTCGATTTTCGGCACGCGCGCCTCCCAAACAAGATCGCCGCCGCCGCGGCCCAACTGGAGCGCGCTCATTAACTGAGCCCCGAAAAAAATTATAATTAAACAAGAAATATGCAAAGTGTGGTTCGCACTAAGTCTGAGTCTAAGCTGCTATCGACTTACACAGGGGGAAAATTCTATGGTAAAAAGAAGTTTGGATATTCAGACCCCTTAAATCGATATCAAGAAAATCCCATTCCTTAGCCAAGTCCTATGGTAGTTTTTATTCTGTTTATAAATCTGCATAGCAAGTTTATTAAATATATATATATATTTTTTTATGTAAATTCTAAAATAATTGTTTTCTCTCAAGCATGGCGAGATCTACCCAGCTATTAAAATGATCAAGAATATATGTACATAGTTTATTGGGTTGGAAAGAACACCTCCACTTCTTATATACATTAATTCGACTTTCCCTACGAAAAAAGGAGTTTCTATATTTGTACATAAGAAATCTTAAAAGAATGCAGATAGAAAGGTGTAAATATATTCTTAAAAATACAATAATTTTTTCATTTATTATCAATTTTGTCCTCTTAAATAATGTCCTTTACAACAGAAATAAATCACATTAAAACTTTTTAGTTTGTAGGTATGTATTATTTTATTCTCTTAATTTCTATAATTTTTTTGATTTTATTTACAATTAATTGAAGAGTAAAAAATTAATACAAAAAATACTTATAACTAAGCTCCGATTTCCCCCTCTGCACACATTCGCTAAGTAATATGCCCCACCAAGTGGGAGAGCTTTAGTGATCTTAGAGGTGTCGCGCTAGTTGGTCTCTGGTCCGGCCGCCAACAAATGTGCAGATTAATTTACTTTGTCAATAATTTGCAACATTAGAGACATTGGGCAACAAGGCCTCCGCAGACTGTGCATTAAGTCATAAAAATAATTGTCATGTTTTAATGGATAGCAAGAGCTGCGATATAGAGATGGAGTGGGAGATGGAGATGCTGGGATTGGGTTTGGGCTTGAGGGGGAAAACCTTCACGGCTCAGAGGCCAGATCCTTTTGCCACCAAGCCGTTCGATGCCATTAACAAATATTTTAATTAATCGTTAGCCATTAGACAGACGAGTTTCCTTTGCAGCCGCCGAGAAATCAGGTTACTCTATCTGAGAAGTTTTGATTTAACGCAGCCGGCGAGCGTGTTTGTCGAACCTTAAAAGCAATCTCTGGTATGTGCACTTGTTAGGCGTAGCTGGCTCCGAAACTGGGTTAGTTTAGACCAAGAGACTAAGACTTAGACTAAAGCGTAGACTAAGACTTGGACCAGACAGACAGCGGGGTGTTTGAGTTGGACTTTGGAAGTGGGTTGTGCGTAAGTTGGCCGTTGGGTTTCATCAGCCAAAAGTATCTATGGGTTGTCTATGTGATGGGGGTGGTTTTGGGACTCCTTCTGTGTTATCCTAATCAGCAGGCTCGTCCTCCTTTTCCAGCTTGCCTCGTATGGTTCGCTGGCAGCGGGATCTAAGCAGCTCTCGCCTCAGAGCATTACTCTCCGTCTCAACCGTTTGGATGAGCTGTAAACCAGTACTTATTAGAGGACTTAACTTATAGTTTAAAAGTTTTAAACCTACACTGTGTGTGAGGGCAGCTCTTTCCATGGTCTCTGCATCGCCATCGTCATCTTTGGGTCCTGACTCACTGCTGGAGGAGATCTGTCTTGCATAGCGAGCTTTGGGATAGTCTTCATCGTACTTTGGTGGTGGATCATCGTCATTGGGAACTGAAGCTGCCAAGCTGGTGGCTCCTTCCGCAGAACTTACCTTTAAGGCAGCCAGTTCATCACGCAGACTTTGGTTTTGCATCTCCAAAAGTTCCACCTTTAAAAAGATTTATTTATAATAAAAAAAAATATATTTAAAAATTCTTCAAATAAACTTACGCTCTCCAGTTCAAAGTCCATTTCATCTATAATATCATATGACTCATCCAGGGCTCTTTGCAACTTCTCCACCTTGACCTTTAGATCCTCCAGCTCACTTATATTATTTTGGGCTGACTGACGCTTCTCCAAAATCAAGCGTTGCTCTGGAAAGAGAGATTAAGTATCTACACAGACTTTTTTTCTCTGGTAACTCACCTGCATTGCGCTGATCCAGAGCCGACTTCATCACCAGTCCTGTCAAGGTCTTCTGACGCTTGAACATATCCTCTAGAGCCCGACACCGCTTCACCTTCTCCAGATAGGCATCATGCAGCTTGTTGTACTTCTTCTTGTGCTGCTGCAGGGTCTCCACGATGCGATCACGTTCTTCCTCCAATTGGAAGGCCAGAATTTTGGCCTCCACATTGATGGCGGCATTGGTGCTGTGGCTGGCCGAGGCTCGGTTCAGGCGATGGCGCAGCAGAATATTCTCCTCCTCCAGCTGGGCACTTCGCGCCTTTGCTGTGAGTTTCAAGCTGCTAGGTTACACTGCGTATACGCAACTTAATTAAGTATACGCACCGGCGGCCAGCTCTGCATAGAGCACCTGCATCGTGGAAGTGGCCCGCTTTTCCATTTGCTTTTTAGTTTGCAATGAGTTTCTGTTAAAAAATATTACTCAGCGACCGAAGGGAAACCTTTGTGGCTGAGAAAACACTAAAGATAAGCTATCTACACTTCAGGTTGCATGTCTGTCGCACCTTAGAGTTGCCAAAGTTGGTTAAATTTAAGAACTACAAAGAATAATAATTAAATAAATTAATAAGTTTAATTTTTAAGGTAAAAATTTAAGATATTTATTGTTATTTAAGAAATTTAATAATAATTACGATATATTTTACGATAATCGGATTTAGGTTCTTGTCTTGGCTAGGAAAAACGTGAAAAGGTAACACTGGCAAGACCAGTAGTTCCTAAATCCAACACAAACACTCAACAGCGGCGCTAGTTAGGCTAAATTTAAATCTAAAAAAAGTATGAGTTCATGAAAAACCTTTAAAAACCCTTTAGAAAAAGTTAGAAAAATAAAAATCTTGACTTTTTGTCTATTACAATATATTGTTTATTTTGTTTTTCTTTTTTCAGGAGTCTCATTGTTTTCATTTCATACATTTTTTCCTTATTTAGTTTAGTTGCAATATTTTCTCTAAGTAAAAATATGTTTTCCTTAAACATACTTCCTTGCATACATATACATATACATATATATATAGTTAGTTAAATATATACGATTTGTTGCACCTAAGACCCGGGTTGCCTTAGTGGTGCAGTCTGTATTAAAATCGCTCTTCGTTATTTTACGAATCCTTAGCTACTCGTAGGTACACTTATCAACGTACAATATATATTTATATATATTTATTTTAATGGATCTATTTAGTGCTCGGGCAGGGGCTAGCTCTACCCTCCTCCTACTGCATGTGGCTGGCTGTGTGTGTAAACATAGACTTAGTGACTCCTAAATTAACCTAGATTGCATCTCTTAGAGCTACTCTGGGGGCGTTGCACAGGAATTGAACTGGTTGGGAGAGCCGCTCGGCGGGGCTCTCCCGTTACTGTGTACATATTTAATTGATATTTTGTAAGGCATTATCGCATTTAAAGTACATCTTTCGGTTTTAAAATACAGGCTACACTCGCTCTCTTCTGTTCTACGGTTAAAACAGGGAATTGAGGATATATTAAAACTAGTCGTCATTCGAACCCTTCTCTTCTGTTGTTTGTTTACAAAGATTCTCTAAATAATTGTATTGCATAAGAGTTACATTCAGCGTGTTTCTTAACCTTCCTTCCTGACCTCTCTCTGGCCACATCTTTTCGTTAATTTTTCTCTCTCTGTCGTCTCACACATCGTTGTTTCACAGCACAATTTCCATTGACAATTGTTTACATGTTCGGTTTATTATTAAAACATTGCAATTTGCTATTCTCCTCCTCTTGCTCCTGTCTTTCGCCGCGGTTCTGAAACCGAGATTGCACAAAGTGAAAAGCGAAACAAATCCGAGCAGTTCGAGAACCTTACACTCCACCTAAAAATACAGTACAAAATATTCCTATCACAACAATCTACGGCTAGCCTAAAGTATATGCAGCTAGTTGCTCACTAGGAGGCCTTACTACTACCGCCTAAATACGATCTGCAAGCAGCGGGAATTCGTGTTCGTGTCGGACTGGCTTCGGTTTCGAATTCACTTTGCATCCAAAAAGATTTATATATTCAGGAAAGTCGATTTTGAACACTCGGTCGTAGGTAAGTACAATGAGCAGCTGAGAGGACACCAGGACAGAGGAATGGCGCTGCCTATCCTAGTTTAAAGATCATTTACACTAGGCCCTGGCTGAGCGCTCCTCCTCTTCCTCGTCGTCGTTGTCGGTAATGAGCTCGTTCCGATCGTCATCGATCTGGATCTTGTGGTGCGACGTGTTTCGCGTATGCTGCTGCGTTGAATGCGGATGACCGGCCACTGTTGAGCTGGCCGGAGCATCCTCCGGCAGCACTTGGTAGTTTAAATCCTTGGAGTTGGTGCGACGATGCCGCAGCACACTCAGACCTGTACCATCCGTTGCTAATGCTGGCTGCCCAGCGACAAGGTTCACAGGAGTCACACTAGAAATTTTGGTGTTTAAATCCTTCGAGTTATTGCGCGAATGACCACGAGACGATGATCCCCCTCCGCCGGCTTCCATTTCATTGGAGTTCTTAAGCTTGCCCGCCTCCGTCACCACATTCTTCAGCACATTCACATTCTTCTTGGGATTGTGATGGGGATGTGGGTGTCGCAGGAAGTCCGCATCGAAGCGTATGTTGTTGGGCATGTAGATCTGGTCGTAGCTGTGGTTGCGCGAATGCTTCTTGACAAAGTGACCACAGCCGGTGGTCAGCTCGTCGTCGTCCTCCTCCTCGGCACAGTCCTGCGGCCGCAGCTGGTTCTGAATGTATCGAATGGGCTGGCTGTTGTCGTGCAGATCCGTCGAATGGTTGCGCGTGTGCGTCTGGAACTTTTTGAGATTCTTGTATTTACTGTTGCTAGCGCTACCGCTCGCCTCCTGGCCAGCAGCATCCGCTGGGCCGCTGGACGAGTTGTGATCGCGGGCAAAGCTCTTGATCATCTTTACATCGCAAGAGGCGCTGCGGAAATGCTTTTTGGACTTGGTCTGCGGCTGCAAGTTGCAGGTGTTGGCCGGTGTCACCACATGGCCGCACTTGTCGTAGCTGCAGGGGGGGGATACCATATAGTTAGAAGGGGTTTTGAAGGTTTTAAATATAGAGCAAGCTCACCAGTAATCCATTTGCATGGTGCGTGAATCGTTGCGGGAGTGACGCAGTATGTCTGTGGGTATGATCAGCTCTCCGCCGCCTCCCACAAAACCAGTTGCTGGCTCGGCGCCAGAAAGCTTCTCTTCAAATACTTAAACGGTAACAAAAGAGATTGTTTTTAAAGTCTGTATGCTTTTGGAATAAGTATTATGATTCTCGTATTTCAACGTTAATAAATTATTTAAAACTGGTTTAAATTTGAAAGCAAATAAAAAAAACCAATCTGTTTTTTTAGAAAGTAAATAAAGACATGTGCTAATAATTATTCAAAACAGATGGTTTGGTTCTCTAAAATTTATTATAATTATTAATTATTTACTTTTAAGTTTTCTTGTATTAGATTTTCCCTCTGTATGTACTCACATTTATCCAGACTTATAATGGAACCAATTATAGGATCGCTGGCATTCAGCGGCTTCATTTTCTCGAGCTGCTTGCGTCTGCGCACTAACCACCAGTCCACAATAAAGATGCACAAGGCCACCAGTTTTACAGATGCACAGAGACCCACATATCTGAAAAATAATACATAAGATCATTAAAAGAAAATCCTTTAATAAGGAAAATGCTTTTCACTTACTTGTATCGAAACTTTTCAATATCGTATATCAGACAACGGCCTCCTTTCTCGCCACAAGCCGACTTCCACAGCAGGCAGGTGGAGTCAATGAGATTACCAAAGAGTATGGGGGCGGGTATATAACCAAAAAGACGAAATATAACAAACTGCATGCCCAGGGCAAAGGAGCGCTCCTCCTCGGACACCGAGCGCAACACGATCATGAGCAGCGGCATCTGCGTGGAGGCCACCACAAAGGTCATGAAGAAGAGGAGTATGAGGAAGGGATAAATGGTGCGGCAGGGTGTGGCACAAGGGCCAGCAGTGGCCACCGGCACCACCGTCACCTCGGCAAAGTCCTCGTTGGCACTGAGAGCCTGGGCCTGGCTGCCGCCAGCGCCCCGATAAATGCTGCTCGAGATGTTGGCGTGAACACCTAAAGGGGGGTTAGTTTTAAATAAATAAAATTCTATTTATTATAATAAGGATCCTAAGGATCCTTAACTCACATGCACAGTTGGTGTAGTTTGAGCTGGAGGAGAAGGCCGTGCATCCGGCATGGCAGGGACTGAAGTAGGTCAGTCCATTGTTGCCGCACACCGGCTCCACCTCGCTCTGCAGGCACTCGCAGCCAAAGTTACAGGCGGCCGTCAGGTTCACCTGGAAGGGCTGCTCGATCGTGGAGCCCTGCTTGTTGCTGGTGTAGTAGGGAATCGTGGTGCCGGCCATCTTGAGGTTGTCACAGCCCAGAAAGAAGAGCATGGCATAGCAGGCCAGGCAGATGACGTTGGTAATTAGCACAAACTGGACGGCGCCCTTGGGCTTCAGTTGGAAACGCTTCAAAATGCAGCCACCCAGAAAGATGCCAATGCAGGCTCCAGGCACAGCTATCGAACCGGTAAAGATATTCGCCTGGCTCTTGCCCAGGCTGAACTGCGTCTCCAGGTATTTGGGCAGGAAGACCACGAAGCCAGAGACAATCATCAGCTCCATGCAGGCACCCAGGCAGGTCACAATGTACACGGGATTCTTCACCAGGCGCAGCATCGACTGCGGTATGTCCTTGATGTCCTTGCCATAGCCAGTGTCAACCTTGGGTGGCGGCTGCGATTGATCCTCCTTGCTAGTCACGGCCACGATCTCCAGCTTCTTCACCTTGCCCATTTCATCGGTGGCCGCCACGGCACCCGAGTTATTGGGCAGCACAGGCTGGACCACGCTGCTCTTACGGATCTTTTTCTTCTCGCGGGCGAGCACCTTGGGGAAGGAGAAGAAGGGCACGGCCACCACTAGCAGGATCACGCCGCACAGCAGGAAACCGCCCCACCACATGCCCACCCAACGGCGGTCGCCGGGAGCTGCAAGAAAGGAGATTTAGTGTTAAAGCGGGGTTCTCTCCAGGATTAGTTTGTGATCTTAAAAGGGGATCTCATACTCACTAATGGATATTGTTGTGGAGCCCAGCGAGTCCATGTGAAAGGAGAGCAAATAAGCACCCAGCAGGAACCCAACCACGGGACCAAAGGCGCCCATGCTGTACATGCAACCAATGTACATTGAAGAACTCTCCGTTCGCACGTGGTCATCCACGTAGGTGGTGCCCAGGGTGAAGAGCGGACTGCCGCCGCAGCCTAGGAGCAGCTGGGCGAGCACAAAGAGCAGCACTGGTCCTGTGGTAGAGGCCTTGCCCTCCAGACAGTTATCCTCCCGCAGGGTGTGCGGCGCCAGGGGCTGATGGGAGAGGCCGCTAGACAGGCGGCCCAGGTCCATGTCCTGATCCCGGACCAAAGCGCTCCTGCAGATATTGTCGCTGGTCTTGTTCATGATGGCAATGCCCGGGTTGGGCTCTCCCGTGAAATGCGGCACCATGAACACCAGCGATCCGATGCCCATGATCACCGCCCCAATGCCGATCCATACGGGAATGTGTCGCCTGCTACCCAGGTAGCTAACAAAGATCACCGTGATCACATTGCCAATCTCATAGCTGGAGGCTATCAAACCCGAGTAGCTGGAGGGGATCTCGAAGCGCTTCTCGATGGTGGTGATCACCGAGTTGATGTAGCCCGAGCTGAGGGCCTGCTGCATCATCACCAGCAGCGATAGCAGCAGCACAAAGATTTTGATGCGGGCGAATCTCTGGATGCCATATGGCCGGCAGTTTAGGATGCCGCAGTCACCGGAACGGAACTGCTCCTCGTCGTAGTCCTCATCCTGTTCCACCGGGCATTTACCCGCCGATGCCTGGCGGCTGTGGCATTTGACCGTCACACTGTCCATACCCACTTGTGTGGCTCCTCCCATTCCCGTTCCCGTTCCATCCCGATCCCCGGCGAGGTGAGCTTGATGGTCTTGATCGAGGCACGCATCTACGCTGCTGTCGTCGCCGCTATTCGTCTCCGAGTAGAGGCCGGTCATCTGGTACATCGATTCCTGCCGCCTGCAAGTGAGATGTGTGCCGAGGTCAGAGGATCAACGAAAAGGATTTGACAATTGGCTCTGATTTTTTTTTGCATGTTTTACTGGGATTTTAGCCAATAACCCCAAAGTCGAAATAAATTGAAAACCGTTTAATTTTGCGTCACAAGGATTATCCAAAAACATTGTTGACATCCAAACTTTTGGTATACTGACATTTTTTCGGTTTTGAAAAGTTATTTAATTTTAATTTATTCTAATAATTGGTATTTCCTGATCTTAAAAAACTATATATGGACTAAAAAAGTTTAAAATTAAAGGCTATAAATATTTAAGAATCTATTGCAGTATTGAAAATGCGAAAATAAAATTCTTTAAATCTGTGTGTGAGTTTGGCATATAAATATAAGCCGAATCGTTTTTATTTTGTATCCTGGGAATATATCTTTCACAAATAAATCATTCGACTTCTAGTTAACTAAAGGCTGTTCCTATACTACAAGCTACCATTTTTAACTGAGTTTTTGCTAGAGCATTCACATATTCGTCCTTGCTGCATTATTGGTTGCCTCCTTTTTTGTCAGACTTTCTAAAGGCGGCCTAGAACTTGGCGATGGACGGTCCAAGGACGCCCGAGGGCGAGGACAACTCACCCCGGCACTGACCCCCCTCCCCGGTTCAATGTCAAGCACTCTGGGCTGTTGGCCAACACAGTGCCACCTCCCAGTTGCTCCTCCTCGACGTTGGCTTACTGGCAGCTGCAACCACAAATGGTTCCCGTTCTCTGCTCGTCGGCGGCTTTTCCGGAGTTCCTTCGGCTGGCAGGGCACGCGGATGACTGCGGATAGCCTGGGCGAATCGCGGAGTCGCTACTCGCTAGCAGTTGCTAGTCGCTAGTCGCGCCTTCAAGCTCACGTGCTCACCCCGGGGCTTGTTTGTCACGCTTTCCTTTTCCTCATCCTAAACCACCCTGTCCCTGCGTCCCTCTGAATATTTCAAACTTGACCGACTCATCGTAATCGACTGTTATCGATCCGGCGATGGCTTTCGGTTTAGCGAAGGCGCTGCAGTCTTATGAATTATGGAGGCACCACCACCACCGCCCTAGCAGGCAGGCTCAGCTCCTAGCTTGTCTGCCCCCCTCAGCCCTAAGCTCACCCACGTGCCACTAAACGTGCCCAAAGTCACAAGCTAATTATTGATATGGTGGGAGAGTATGGGCAATAATATTTCTGTTTATTTACCCAAGGCAAGTGTCAATTTATGTAAATAGTTATTCCCCTTCCTGTGGATAGAGAGGTGGGCTAATGTCCTCAAAAAAATAATAATCAAGAGAAGAAGGAAACTTGGTGAAAGCCGAGGTTTTTATACTCTTTTAGTTAGTGATTTTTATTTTATATAATTTATTGATATTTGATTAAGGAATATCCTATAAAAATTGATAAACCAAAGAATATTGTGTTTCTTTTAATCACAACTATTACAGTTTCTTAACCCATGTATATTTTTAAAAATAGTTTAATATTCTAAGAAAATTGTCTTGTATCTATGCAGTTTTTTAATGTTTTATTATAATATATAAACAAAAGAATCCTGCTGTTTTCTATTATAAAGAATACTATAACTTGAGATCTATTCGTGCTTACTCTAGAACATTAATATAAGATCTATTTATCCCAAAAAATCCCTCAAAATTCAAGATGCACCATGACCAATATCAATAGCACCTGCTCCTCCCTCGCAAGGGCATCTAAAGAAACTGGCAAGTGCAGCGATTTGCTCACCTGTGACCTTTGCGATGTGTCGTGCCGGTGTCGGTGGCATTGTTGGCATTGTTGCTATTGCTGCTGCTGGCGGTGCCTGCTCCCACCACAGACGGGGGCGGGGGGTCGGACTCCTGCTCGAAGGAGGGATTCGTATACTGCTCGATGTGCTTGGCCGACATCCTGTAGCATTTACTCGGTCAATCGATCAGCTTTGAGGCATATCCTGGAAAAACAAGAAGCGGGAGAAAAGGTTGAGTTACGAATGGGTGTTTCCTTCACTGTTCCTCGGAACTGTCATTAGGGACATCCCCCACGCACACACACACTCACACACACACCTAGAAATCCCCAGAGTTGATGACGCCGACAATTACTTCCTGAAAACCACGCTTGCCACACTAATTGAGCTCAAACACAGACAAGTCGCTGCAGCCGCATGCTAGCGAGTTGCTGGAAAAAATGGGGAAAAAGATAATTACGAAAGGCGGTGACCCTGTCACCCACCTAAGTCCTCCTGGTCTCCTTTTGGCTCGAGATATCCCTCCCATTTGGCTGGCCCCAGACATCCGCAGGATGAGAGGGATGCTTGCTGACGCCGTCTTCTATTAAAAGCTTGCTGCGCTCTCTCTTCCCGCACGCGGGCACTTGGCCGTGTGATGAGGAAGATGATGATGCTGGTGGCTTAGTGGAGGATGTCCTTATTTGAGATGCAATCGTGACACAATCCTGACAGTTCAGTGCTCAAGAAAACTGACACAGACCCAAGAAGACAGGCATGTATATATACTATGGCGATTTATAATAAGCTAAGGTTTTCCCAGGGGTTTTCTCATATTAAAAGCGATATTTGTTTCTTTGGTTCATATTATTTATACCATTTCACAAGTTAATACATAATTATGAAATATCTTTGAATATACAACACTTTCCTAAGGTTTTTCCAATTTATTGCCTCATCCCTTCTCGGAGATAAATGCGTGACAAGACCACACATCGCTTATACGTTCGGAGGAAGGGCTAATGAAACTGCTATATACCATCTTCAAGATACAAAAAAGAGATCCCGAATAGCATCAACAACGTCATCGTCATCGCCATTGCCATAACCATCGGGGTGAGAGCTAACAGTTGCTCACTTCGACGCCGATTTTCCTTTCATTAATATGCGACGCTGCCAAAGACCAGTAGCCACAGCCACGAACAACAAGACCAACTATACAATGGAGGCGACGCCACTTGAACACGCCTCCTCGCACGCATCCCCCAGAGGGAATGCGAAGGCAAACACTGCAAAGAAGGGAGAAAGCTGTAAGCGAAGGCCACGACTAAGAGATACCCGGTACTTAATGTCTGCAGACATAGGTTTGCATTGGCTTGTTTTGCCTTATATTTAGAAGATTTATTCAGGAAATAAATAGCTTTTAAATAATAAAAGATATTTATAATATTAAAACAAATAAATAATATAATTTTTTTTGTTAAATATACGAAGGCAAAAAACTTAAATTACAGTTCCTTTGATATTTAAAGAGAGCTCTTTTTAACCTTTATATGCTAAGATGACAAAATATAACAATATATTTATACTCTATTTAAAACTCCCACGAAAACCTATATAGAAATCGATATTTTTACGAAATATAATTGTAATAAATCGATAGTCAATGGAACAATACAATCGAAACAAGGTATGCACATATAAAATAAACAAGATCTTTTATATTTTTTTGGATTTATGAAAATTTTACCTAAAAGGCTACCTTTCCTTGAAATATAACTTCAAAATATTTAAGCTTGCAATATATTCTACATTATATTAAACGATTTGATAGTATTATATATACCCTCTTTACTCTTTAATTACGAAGCATAAACAGCAAGAGGGAGAGAAAGAGGGAAGTAGGGAAAACTTTATCGATTGCCTGCGAGGCTCAAAAGAAATATGAAAATCAGCAAAAAGCTAATGCTGGGTGCTCCTCTATACTGCCTATCCTAGCCTCTCCCAGCTGGAGGCCCATGCAAAAGGCAACTAATTGAGGATTTACTTGGGAGCTTACCCTTATGGTTGGATGGATGACCGCTTAAGTGTGATTTAGGGGCTTCGTAGGCGGTGGTGCACTTCTGGCTGCAGCACTTTAGCCACCGGTTAATCAATTACCCGCTATCCTACATATCCATTGAAATTTCCCACTCGCTGACCCACAAAAGCTGCCCAGCTTATTGCTTCCATGTTCCACATTTTCAACTTTTGTTTCCTTTTCAGTTTTATGCTCTTTTTTTGCTCTCGTTCACGGGTTTTGGTGTCACACAGATGCTGCTGCTGCAGCTGTCCCTGGATAAAAGTATGATGGAAGAGCAATCTTTTTTTTCCGATTCCTTGGCCAATTGCCAAACAGAAATTGTACCCTGTGTGTTCTCTAGTTGAGGTAGTCGCTCAACAGGAAATGTTGTTTGCTCTGGAGATCGGCGGAGCGAACAAGCTCTAATGATACAATTACCGAATTACACATACCTAATTGGAGCACAATCGGAAGTGTTTTCATTAATCAGATCTCTCACGGGAAATTATTAAAACACCAAACAAAAATAAATATATTTACTCTGAAATAGCCACATAACCGAGTTATTTTACTCAGCTCTCTCATGATGAGTTTCACAATGTGAGTTAATTAAAGGGCGACATGGCAACGCAAATTGACCCTCTCTGGGTGGAAAAAATAAGAGTAAGTATTACATAAATTGAGTTTGGTCCCAAAAATTGACGTCATTTATGAAATATTTTATCTGTGGCAGGCAGGAGTGACTGACTGGAGTGAAAGCGGTCACAGAAAACCATTAAATTGAGTTGAATTCGCATTTTTCGAATATTAAATATAATTTCAGCCAGCCCAGCAGTATAGTGACAGGTGGATTTTGGTTGCATAAGGTTCATTAAAGTTGGCAAAGGGATAAAAGGGATTACTAAGACACTAAAAAAGGAAATGGAAAGCAGCTGGCTTTAAAGTTTAAATCATTTTGTGTGTAGGAGAAAGTAATCAAGTATTTTTGTAACAGTTGAGAACCACTCAACAGGCATTAAAGATCTTTATAGAATTATTTTTATTTTAGAACAGAAAAAGAATAAGTTAAAAGTATTTTAAATTACTTTAAAACAAGAATAAACACCACTGGACTCTGATCAACTTGTTATAAAACATAAATTTTCAGCTAAGTTTTAATCAATTTACATGAAGTTAAAGCTCTGCTGATGAGTTTACCTCCTTAAACAGCTTAATACCCAAGTCTCAATACCTAATTTTTAATAACAAATTTCTATATACTGTTGGCTTATTTTAATATTTTTCAATTCTTTTAATTAATGTTAATGTTAGAAAAAGCTTTCCAAAAACTTAAAGACTCAAAAAAAATATTAAAATTTCAATAAAAAACTATTAAAAAGAATAATCCGCTATTTCTAAGTTAAGCCCATTGACTACAAAGATTTGTTTTTAAACTTGATCATTTATGGGCAATAAATGGCTGCCAACTTTTATGTCTATTCCTAAACTCATGAAAAACCCATTCAATTTCAGCATTAAGTGAATTTCCATTTGCAAATCCGACAAGTTAATTTGTATTTCAAGCGCGTTTGCTGGATTTAGTTTTTTTTTTTTAATAGTACAGATTGTGCTTTGATCTTGATCTTTTGGCGCTAGTTCCTTGGTCACGCCCTTTGTGGGTTATTCCGCCGACAACTCGGCGTCCATGAAGATGCGGATCACGCACGGGCTCCCAAGTTCTCTCCGTCTCTTCTCTACTTGTGAAGCTCTGGGTCTGCGGGAGAACGTTGAACCCGGGGAGAGATGGCTGATGTAATTAAGTCAGATAATGAGCGGTCCGGCGACAATCGAGAGGAGCAAGTGTGCAAAGCGAGCAAGTACCGGGCGACTGGAAACGAGATTTACTCCGTGCGATTCTTGGCCAAAATGGTAAAGGTCAATGGGGCCGCGTTTTGGCCCGAAAGCCTGCCATAGCCAAAAACGGAAACTTGTTCGAGAGCCGCGAGATTTTTTTTGGCTTTGTCGGATGTGTCATTCTCCTGAGTCAGACTCAATCTTTCCCTCGCTCTTTTTCGCACTTGCCGCCTAATTGTTTCCATTTCGAGTTCATTTTTAGAATATTAATGGGGTTTTTTGGAAGAACAATCAAAGGTAAATGGAAAGTGAATACAATTGCCTGGCCATATATAGGATCCCGAAACTGCATTTCTGTATGCAACCAAGATACACCGATAAAGATACACAGATACATACATAAGCACGATCTCAGGCGATTCGCATACAGGAAGTTATTTTCACAAAAACAAGTTTTCGAGCGCGGTTTCTTCGCTTGTTTTTGTTTTGTTTGCTTTGTTTTTATGTTTTTCAGCTCTTCTGTTTTGCTGTTTTTCTACTTTTTTTTTGTTTTTGCCTTTTTATGTGTTAGTAGATAAAAAAGATACAAAGATACTTTCACGTGGAGTGTGAAGTCACCTTTTTAAAGGCATAGAAAGACTACAATCATTAGTAACTAATTAGGGAAAAATTATTTCTGTGCTGATAAGAATACCGAGAGAGATGTAGTTCGCAGTTGTTATATATTCCCTGATAACAACATTTACTCTCTGTTCAAGATTTCCTTCCCAGAAACACAAGACACGGAGAGATACTAATGGCCCTTTTTCCATCGCAATAGTTGAAGTAATTATGGAGAAACACTGGGGCGATAAGACTACGGACATCTATCTCAATGCAAACAATCTGAATTCCCA
This sequence comes from Drosophila ogumai, assembly GCA_018904815.1. Lineage (NCBI taxonomy): Eukaryota > Metazoa > Arthropoda > Insecta > Diptera > Drosophilidae > Drosophila > Drosophila ogumai. The sequence goes on from JAEIIJ010002835.1 coordinate 56,964, forward strand.
GACCGCAAAAAAAAAAAAAAAATACTTTTTGGGTCGTGAAATGTGGAACTACGTATTAGCAGGGGATCTTTCCAAGCTCTGCCAGTTTGTGTGTGCTCAGCTGTTGCTGACTTCCTGACATTGATTCAAATTGTACCCAAGGGCAAAATTAATCTTTGAATTGGGACCACAACCGGGGAGTTTCTTAAGGGTCCATTAATTTATGAAACAATTAAACTAAACCTTATCGTTGGCCACAGATTCAAACTTAAATTTAGCAACTAAAATATGGTAAGACTTAAAAATCAACAAGTATGGCGGAGATAAGAGTCCCGTAACTACGTAACTAAGGTCTCTACTCAGACTGGCGTCTCTTGGAGATAAGGCGCCCTGCAATTGCATTAAAAAATTGAGAATCTGTGGAACGAGATTATTCAGATGCTTGACATTCTGACCTATATTCAGCAGCTGTACGTAATGTATTATTGTTTACCAATCTCACTTGTTAATGAACTACATTTTGACGTTATGGAAATTTCACAAATATACTTTTATATAGTATTAATTTATTTTTATTTAATCAAAATGTATTTTATTTATTTTACTTTTGTAGGCTTTGGTTTTATATACAGTATTAATTTAATTTATTTATTTTACTTTTGTAGGCTTAGTTTTTTTAAAGGCTTTATTTGTAATATCACCTTTTTTTTCATTGGGTAATAAACATTATAAAAAAGTAACCTTTTACAAAGGTAAAGAAAAAATAAATAATTTGATGATCCATATCTTATCTCCGATCATTTGATTTAATAATTTTTTAACATATCAATTTTTATCCATGATATAAATTACATCTAAATGGTATCCAAACATGCAAAATTTGGAGTACAGAAAACATATAAAACCCGATGCCAACTAATATTAAATTTAAATTTAAATTTAAGAACTGTGTTGACAAAGAAATGTCGCTTAAACTATCCAAATCCTTTCTGTTTCTGGCAATCGCAATTGTGGTGGATACAGCGAGTGAACATAGTTATATATATGTACTAAAAGGATATATCCCTTAGGGTTTCGTTAGAGCTGTGTACGATGTGCGGATGGAGACGTTTCAAAAAATTGAGGGAGACATTGAAACACTGATGGAGTTTAACTTGCGGATGATTGGACGCCAACACTTACTGAACGGCACAATTGTAAGCCATGTGGACTTCGATGATACCTTCGAATTTTTCAGCCATGTCGAGTCATTTGTAAACGGAGAGTGGAAGCCCTCGCCCATCGCTATACGGCTTAAAGTCTGCGCATTCATGAACAAAATTTATGAAAAATACTTGGAGTACTCTTTCAAGGACTCTAACATGCCGAAGGGCAAAGAAGGGTGTCCGTTTAAAGAGGGTGAATACTACGTGAGAAATGTTGAGTTTCACGCAGATAATTGGGCCGCATATGCCAGCCTAGGTCACGGTAGGATCGAACTTCGCATTTTGAAAAATAACATAACATATGGGGGCTTTGTGAGTACTGGATTCTTAATAGAACGTAGCATTTGAGTATAGCTATGCTATATACTCTAGAAAATGGTATTTGGTCTAAATAACTGCATTTTTGTTGCTGTTAAAATATATGTTGGAAATAAATAATTTATTTACTTTTTCATTTACCTATGAAAAAAGTATTATTTCGCAGGCAACACACATGGTTTCTTTTTGTATTCTTCACAGAACCAATTTTGCTAAATTTTCAACGATAAATTTTAACCTTTTTTCACGTAAAAATTTCTTAGAAGAAGCTTCGTTTAGGGGCTTGAATATCCCCAAATTATTCTTTGTTCCTCAGACACCCTTTTGTCACGTGAATCTGCTTACGCTACATCAACGTTCAACGGGTTCGTTTGGGCCACTTGAGTGCAGGCAGGCAACGAGGCCTCAAGTTTCCTAAGTCCCACGAGCTTACCCCTTCGTCGGCACTGGTCGCTCGTGCAACTCGAATGCGTTTCGTGTAATTATTTGGCTTTTGGAATTCGACAAACTCGTTTTAAGCTTTTTGTTTTAAATTACTTTGCTACGCTATGGGGCCGCCTCGGATCGGCTTGCTGGAGGAGTTTGGCTCTTGGTTTGGCCTGAATGAAAGGGGCTTCCGTGAAGTATCCGAGCTGCGAGCTGCCAGCTGCGAACTGCAAGCCACCCACCCAGATGACTCGCCAAGCACAACAAAGCACCCAAATCGGTGTGAGTTAGATGGAGTGGATCGGATTACAGGCCAGGCACAGAGATTCAACGGCAGCGGAGTGGCAAATAATCCTCTTAGTCAGCTCGCTTCGGTTGGGAGAGTGAGTTTGAATGGAACTGAGGGGCTGTTTCTGTATCCGTATCTGTTACTGTATCTGTAAATGTATCTGTAATCGTAATTGTAACTGGGTCTGCGCCTGAGACGGCGACACATTTGCAATTGTTGTTGCAGCTCTTAATTGCACAAGTCACCAAAAGTCACATGTCACCGCTGGGCAAGAGATGTGCCAAGAGAGTGTCGGGAGATTGTGTTTTAATTCATTCATTCATTGCCCAAGATCTCATCCCAGGGCGAGTGTCTGTCTCCCACAAGGTGGCCCCCAGCTGAATCATCCGTCACCCCGCTCAGTCCAGTCCATTTCAGTCCACTCCATCCTCTGGAGAGTTCGCTGATCTGGCCGATAGCTTTGTCCCCGCACACAGAACGCTGGCCTCGATCATCGACCGGAGTACAGTTTGGCCTCTCTCACGGTAATTGATCGATTTACGATCGAGCCAAGGGGCCCAGAGACTCACGGAATGATTCTTAAGAAAAACCGATGCTGTTTTTTTTATAATTACAGCAATGCAGTGAAGAATAATCTACATTGAAATATTATTTTATATATTTTAAAATAAATATTTTAAAAGGAATTATAAAAGGCATGGTTTCTCCTCAGTCTGATTCGAAAGTTTATTCTAATTACATTCTAATTATCTTTAATTTGTTTTTAAAAAATTTAAAATTATTACAAAGTTTCAAGATACTATATATAGATTTAAGTCATTAATCATGACTTAAAATTAATTATATTATATTTCTAGCCGTGTGCCTGTTGTCTTGGACAATTCAGCACTGGATGACAGCATTTCAAGTGGGTGTGTTTCTGCAAACCGGTATCTAAGTCGATGGATACATATAGATCTGCATCCATTGGCCATTGGTACTCGTTCGACCGGCTGTGAAGGCCGTGCCATGAGTGAGACACCAATTCAAACAGTGTGACACAGATAAATCCTAGCCCATTACCCAGGCAGATAAGAATGTTATATAAGCGGTTTTTGTTGATTTTGTTACAGTGGCAAAAAAAATGCCTTAACCTTGGTGTGTGGTAAACAAAAAAAAACTCAATTAAAAGTTACAATCAATCGGGGAATTTGTGACTGATTTTCGCAAAAAAAGATACAGATACTTTTGAGCTCCATTGCAGTTTGACGTCACAGGGCTCTTGGATAATAATTCAAACTCAAAGCAAAAAACCACACACATCCGAGGCAGTTGTGTGCTATGTTTATTCAACTAAACTTTCTGCAGCTGATAAAACAAAAGACACTTGTGCCCCTCAGATGGGAGAGGGGAAACGGGAAGCGACAGCGGGCAGAAGAGGAGGAATATGGCTAAAAGGGAAATGAATATATGGCTCTGGGAAGCCAGAAGCAAACAAACAACAGTTATTAAGGCAACATTTGGCTGAAATCATTTCACGTACTAGTTCCCAAAGCCTGGCCATATTACTCTTTATATCACATATACATATACATACGTATATCTGTTTGTGTTTGCATCTATCTCGGGGGCATTTGACGCATGTTTGGGAATTATAAAGATGCCAAATAATTAAAAACGGAAAACAATGGAAGCCGCAACAACAGGAGCCATACGTCAATATATCACAGATAAACAGAGATGCATTGCTACAGCCTGAATAATTTACACACGTGTTTATATAATTAGACAAGCACAGTGACTTAAGTTTTATTTTAAGTCTTATTAGCTGTAGTCTGGGTAAATAATCTTTGTAAAAATAAATAAACTTGGAAGCTGTAATCTTTTATTAGTTTAGTGAGTTGTAAAATACATTTTCTGGTCTAAAAAGTATAAATAAAATCAGAAAAAAATAGTTCAAAGCAAAATAAAGCATTTGTATAGATATAAAATTATCTAATATGAATCTTAGAATAAAAAATCAAATAAATACGATTGGTTTCACCACCAACAATCATTCTAACACCTCTCCAGAAGCTTTATCCAAATTAAACAATAATTGATTAGAAATAACAAATAAATCCCATTAAATCCGTGACAATCGCATTGATTTTATTGATTTCCTGCCACAAAACTTGTGCCAAAATCAGTGAACACTGTGCGGCAGTACTGTCAAAAAATATGATAAACGTGGGCTTGTGTATCCCGACATCAGGGGGAGTAAGGTGGGATGTGCCGTCAAAGGCATTCATGAAATGTACAAAGCATCCGATCGAACAAAAGTACGAAAATAACTCATACGCCGGGGAGGCTTCCGGGGGATGTAAGTAAGTGAGACGCGAGTGGCCAGAATTTCCGTGGGAGGAGTGACTTGACAACGACGCGTTTTTCGTTCACTATCTGTGCTCGATGATTATAAATAGGTTTTTACCACAAAAAAAAAAAAGCAAAAACTACAAACAGTCAGTCACGGCCACAATGCCTTCCTGCTGCTGCTTGAATGTTGTCTCTATGTTTACCCAAGAATCAGAAGAAACAAACAGTCAACGAGCTGATAATGAAGACAAATCAACAGTGCATACACCCCCACACAGATCGCATTAGTTTACAGTTCAAATCTGGTAGGGTAGATCGGATTATGCTAGCCTAGGATGCACAGTAAAATAAAAACAAGAGTGTACTTAAAATAAATATTTAAAGATTAATTTAGGGACTTTTCTTTAATTTAATTAGGTTATTTTCATAGATTACATTTCATATATCAGTAAAGAATTTCAAAATTACTTTTATTCATAGATCTTTGTAACATTTCCCATTAAATTTCTAAACCAACTTATATTTCTCTCTGTGCAGCCCCATCACTTGCGCTAAAAGAGCTTTACATTCGGTTTGTTTGTTTGTCCGCTTGTTTGTTTAGCATCTTCTCGCCGGGACTTAATCTGAGCATAGGGATTAGCTGGAGGCGAGCACATCCGACACAAGAAAGTCGCGGAGCAAAGTAGGAGAACTTCATAGAGAAATCCAACAAAGAAATGGGAACAGCCGCACAACTTTTGATCTCTGAATATGTAAAACTTTTATCGTACGATTTGTATATGCGTGAATCCAAAGAGCAGTTCAAGAATCTCGCCCAAGAAGTTAACCAGAAGTTGGTTTTCTAATCATAGAAAAGAAAGTGAGTCGCAATATGTATTTAAAATTCAGCTGGCATAGAGAAAAGTTCCCAAAAAAAACAAATGCACCAATCAAAAATGTAAACTTTAAAGGCATTTGTTTTTGAAAATGAAAAGTGGGATAAAGTGGGAAGGCGGTGATTTGTGGGGTAAACTTTAATTGGCGTGTGCAGGCAGCACACATCGGGTACTGTGACCCAAAAACGCCAACATGCGACAAAGTAAGAGCAATCAAAAAATAACAACAGGAAAAAGTTGAAAAATACACACACGAAAAATTAAATAAATAGGTGAATGGGTGAACAAGTGAACAGTGCGCGTTTGAATGGATGAATGAATGAATGAATGAATGGGTGGCCCTAAGCCTCTGTTCATTGCAAAAAAGAAGACAAAAATCTAAAGTAAACATAACAAAACATTGGCTTGGCTTTGGTGAATTTCCTAAAATGGTTATCATTGTTGCTATTGTTGTTGTCGTCGCCACACAACCCAAAATTTGTATAATTTCGTCGGGCTTGGCTTTGTTTTAAAATTGCGCTTTCTCCCGCCTGAGAATGAGGAACGAAAACAAAAGTCAATGACGAATTTGAGAAATTTTCTCTGGAACGTCTTCTTTTTTTTTTTTTTTGTCTAGTAACCCTAAAAACCGGAATCAGTTGGCGTGACTCTATGTTTTTCCTTCCAAATGGAGCAGTTCCCAAAAATAATACCCCTGCCATTAACTCTGGGAATGAGTATTTTTATTTTAACACTTCTGAACACACATTTGTTCCTGATCCCAGCCCGAGATGTAAACATTTCGCCAACTTATTTGTTAAAGTACTCTTTGTGTGCGCTCGTTTTTTATGTCTTTTTAATTGCCACTTTGAGATGGAAATTTTAAGTGTTTCCAGTAAACGATAATGGGGATATTGGGGCTGCTTGAAGGGTAGGAGTAGGGTATGCGGAGCACACTTCCACTTTGCACAATCTGCCTAAATAAACATTGCTTCTGGCTCTGCTAGTTAGTTTATTGCTATTATTGCTAACTTAAACTTCTTCAAGTTTTCTGCTGACTCTGTGGAAAAAGTTAATTGAAATTTTCCGTTTTCATTGATTTGAAGAGTCCACCTTCCTTCACCGCTACCGTTTCAGGGTACTTATTTCCATGAAAATTAATCAATTTTCAAGTGCCATTATGAGGTAACAGCGAGAGATTATGAAAACATTTCCGCCTATGACTTTTAAATGAAATTAAATTCAATGCTCGCTCAAAGGCGTAATTAGACAATATGTGAAAACTCATTCAGCGATTGCACAAAAGCCAAAGGCGAACACATTTCACTGGCCAAGATAAAATAATATGGACACAAAACGAACTGCAAGGCGAATCGAACAAAAGGCAATAAACGAAGGCACCGGAGATATATAGCTTCGCGGATTGGGAAACGAAATTAAAAGTTTTAACTACTGCGACTACCGATGGGGAAAACAATTGACAAGACAGGCAGTCGACGACAGTCGCAGGGGTTGTTAAAACTTTAACTTTTATACAAGTTGATGGGAAGTAGAGTTAGAAAAGATTTGGGATACTAGGGAATTCTTTTAGATTTGAGAAATAGTAGTACAGTAGGTTGTAGTATTGGATTTTTGATAAACATATCAGAGTATTAAATTACTAATGAAAAGTAATGAATTACGGATTGCAAAACAATAATAAGGGAGAGGTAATAAATATATATTTAAGTAAAAAACATCATATGCCATTAAATGAGGCCTCAATAACTTTGTGTCAACAAAAATAGCACTTTGAATAGCATAAGTAAACATTTTACAGATACACAGTTAACAAGTTCTCCTATTTCAATCCATTTTAATTCATTTCCAGTTCATATCCCATTTGTAATCTGAGTTTTAACAACCAAACAAAGTTAAAAATAATTTACGAATAATTTTTCTTAAACTAAAATGTTATTGTTTTCTATTAAATTCTGGCTGCAAATTAAACAAGCATCAAGCTCAATTTGAATAACCTCCTTCCATAAAAAATGGCATAAAAACCGTCTGTCAAAATCAAACGGAATGGATTCTAGGGAGTTTCCTGGGTTTTTGGCTGAGGTTGAATGCCCTCGTTGGCAAAGTTTGACAGCGAGGAAGTCCTTAAATCGTACCAATCACTGTCGCTTTAATCGATTTTCCCACATTTTTCGCAAATCGCAAAAGTTTTACTGCAGTTTCAGCTGTTGGAGGGTCTTTGTTTCAGCGACTTTGATTGATATTGTGTGACACACACTCGGCGGCGATTCAATTTCAGTTTTCGTCACCGTAACTGTTACGATTTTTTTTCGGGGTTTTCTGTTTTTTGAGTTTGCCGAAAAAAGACATCACGTAATATCGCATCTGGCCCATTGAAATGCCAGGCCGACATGATTGCTCAGACCATATGAGTGTGGGAAGTTCACAGTGCAGCTTGCAAAATCCATTGACAAATAGGTTTTTCAAATAAAAACAACCGAATAATTAAAACAAACGAAGAATCCAGAAAATACAGGGTTAAGTTATCTCTAGAAATTACTGTTAAAAGGATATCTCTATAAAAATGATATGCCATTCTTTCCTATGAATTACATTTTATAAGGAATAATCATTTTTCTAAGCTTTTATTAGATTTGGTCAAAACTTTGTAAATTTAAGGCGTGAAGAATATATAAAATAGTTTAAATAATAAATCCTTTTAGACAACTTACCTTCCACTTGCTTTCCTTGCTTTTCCTTCCTTGGTTTCAATCAACGATGCGCCTTTTCATTCAATTCGATTGTTCATTGAGATTCATTCGCACATCCATTTGTGGATTTATTTGTAAACTCAGATATTTATAAGGAGATTCCCTCTAATTTGTATTTGGCATTAAAATTTAACATTTTCGTTTCGCTGAAAATAAATGAGAAAATGTATCTTTACTTCTCTGTCGAAACAAAACAAAAACAATCCAAATCTCTTTCTCTTTTTTGAGAGAGAGAGGGATCAACAAAGCCCCTCTTTTTGGAGCAAGTCGAGCGGGACGGAGACTTGGGACCGGTTTGCCTTTTCTTAATCTTTGGAAGAGGGAGGGAGAGCGTGTTGTCCAAACACCGTTAGAAAGAGAGCAAAACGCGATCTCTCGATTATGCTGATGCCTTAATGTTGTTAGTGTTTCTCTCTACCTTTTGGTTACGTGCGAAGATTTGGCAAGCAAAACCCAGCAGCAGCTAATTGGGGCTACCAACAAAAAGGGTACGAAATAGAGGGGGAGAGAGCACATAGCGCCAGCCAAGCGCAAGAAATGGAACAGGCCAAAACGAATATTGGAATTACACATCAAGGTGTAAATGCAGTGGAAATCACTTGAAAGAGACCTCGAAAATACTAACAAAACGAATACATATAAGCATGTGTTTGATGTATGTATGTATGTACATACATATGTCATAAGAAATACGAAAGCAAAACGTTTTTAACTATAATTTTAGACGATAAACTAAATAAATCTAGTTATGAATACCATGATTTATAAAGATTCATATTGATAGCATATAAATTCATTATGATGCAATTTTTATACATTTAAAATAACGTTTTATTGGCAAATTTCCAGGAATAAGCAGAAAAAAATGTGTTGGATATAATAATAGTACACGATTCTAAGGAAGAATAATTTAGAATGAGGTTTAGATAGAACAGTTTTACTGTAGATAAATAAACAATTTATTTTTTGTTGACAGATTTTAAATCTAATTCTTTTTAAATTTTTTACATATTATTTATAAATTCATAAGAAAATATATTTAATCGCTAATATGCTAATGAACTTATAAATCAATATTTATTAAAGGACTGAAAAAATTTGGAAAAATTATCATAGATTTTGGAGTTTAAAATAAAATTTAATTTAGCATCAATATATTTTATTTTTTTTTATTTTAAATATATGTACAGCCATATATCCTATAAGGATAACTTGAATAAGTAAACTATTGATATTAAATCGGGAGCACTGGCTTTAAATACATGCAATTTAATATCTTAAGGCAAATCAAATAAAAAGAACTAATTAAAAGAGCTGTTGTTTGCAGCTCAAAAAACAGATAATTAATCTTGATTTTCTGTGGCAGATCCATTTTAAATGGATTTTTCAAAATCGTTATCAGTTGTCGCAATCAAATCGATTTGTTGGTAAAAAGCACTTGGGTTTCTTTTGAAATCACTACTAAGACGCCCCAATAGAAAGTCGCAGCGGCATTTCTTTTGTTGATCACCGATTTCGGATCCATTTTGTCACATACGCTTTTAGAACAAATGTTGTTGTTACGTCGGAAAACCAGTTTCATTTTATTTTTCGACAGTTAATTTCCAACCTGAAATGCCTGAATCATTCTCGGTGAAATAGGAGTAAAGAATACGCGCACCGAGTGCTATTGATCGTTTATCGACAATCAATGAGGATATGATTTTGCCATTAGCACAGGTCTGCAAATCATTCGTCTATTGTCAAAAATCACACAAACCGCAGCTGTACATGCAAATGCTATGTGTATATAAATACATATGAGTGTTTTGTACTTGTGTCAGTTGTACTTAGCGTGCGTTTTTCTGTTTTTTTTTTCCTTCTGTTTTTGTGTTTGCTTATGAGTTGGTTCCGTCTGGCAATGAGCGATTATGCAAAAATAAATCAATTGAAAAGCAACAACGTCGAAGAAAACCGAAGAGTACGCCACAAAGGGAAACTCGGCGGGGGAGCGGAGAGAACAGGCAAGGGGGAATCTGTAACAAGTGCCTTCAGAAGGAAAAACAGGGTGTCCTCTACGCTTCAAGGATTCTATTTTATCACCTTGGTAATGTTCACGCTCTTAAGAGAGCAATGCATAAATTACCATAGATACATTGATATATAGGAAAAGAGGGTATTTATGGAGGAAATGGGTAATAAAAACCTGGCACCTGCTAAAGAAAATTCGGTTTTAAGGAAGCTAAAAAGAACATCTTTTGAAGTCTTGTCTAAAATTGAATAAGGACTCTAAAAATGAAGTTTGTCATTAACCAACTATACTATTTTTTTCCATAGATAGACAGGACAGTATAAAAAAACCTTGCACCTGCTAAGGAAAACTCGGTTTTAAAGAAGCTTAAAAAAACATTTTTGGCTAAAAAATATGCCTGTCTTTCTCACATTTTTAAAACATGTTTATTTTTAAAGGAACTTGTAGCTCATCACATTTGTACATCACTTTTGTGTAGAGATTTCAGCACGTTTAACATTGAAATGCTCATTTACATATTTGACCAATTTGTTTATTGCATTATGAAAGAACAATAAATAGTTTACCACAGAGAGAGAGCCCCCACACGCACACATCCACATCCAGCTTTACCTGGGGTATGTAGAGCGAAACGAGTCTGGGAGGCCAAAAAGGGACAGAGAGGCGAGGGACATGGAGACGAGACGGAACAGATGTCCACGGAGCAGACACAGACGCACACTCTCTCACACACACAGCCACCGCAAATCAGAAACATTAGAGCACACACACATTGTTTAACAGCATTTGCATTCACCTTGCTCTCTTTGTTTTCGTACTCCTTCGAGGACTATCTGGCCCTCTTATCACTGCTTTGTTTGGGTTACTGACCCGTAATTGCACATTATTTATGTTTGATCACACCCACACACACACGCGTGGCCCCATGGAGCCTCCGAAAATTTACGCGCGATGCTTTTCCGCGAAAGTAGCGCAAAATCAATCTCATTCGTTTCTTGCACCGTTTCACTGTTTTGTTATCCTTTCTTTTGCTTTTCACAAACACAGCTGTTTTCCCCGATTTTATGGATAATTTTTATTTTACGGCAGGCACTTTGTGTTTCGGTTTAAGCAAATTAAATCGGCGAATCGTTCGAAATGTTTGTATTTTATTTTTTTTTCGAATGGCTCGGCTCTCTTGCACTAGTATTTATAGGTTTTTAGCCGTGGTGAATATGTCAGCCTCTGCCGGCGTCGCAGCAGTGCTGCCAGAATCTCTGAGTCAAAAATAGCTTAAAAAAAATGGCTGAATTCCTGCTACAAATTTCCCTATTAATAAATAACTCTTTGAATATAATGAAAACAAAAGAAATGTGTAAGGGAAATAGCTAGATTTGTAAATAATCTCATATAATATTTATAACATCATAAATTGCATATATTTTTAAAAGACGCCAACCTTAGCTGGAATGGCAGCCCTAAAAAAAAACCGTGGCGAGTTTCAGGTAAGGGAGAGAGAGAGAACAGAAACAGAGAGCGAACATCGAGGTATCTCTGCCGACGTCGCATCAGCTGATTGGCTTCAGCTTGCATAAACTGATATAAAAAAGGTGAAAAACTGGCAGTGTTATAAAAAGGTTCTAGACAATGATAGGATGGTAAGAAACTTTGCTGAAAATTTACTTAGCCTGGACTCAAATAAACCTTTACAAATTGAAATTTATTTTGTTTATCTGTTAATTTGAATTTTCATTAAAATACTTACTTTTCAGAATTGTTTTCCAAAATAAAAGATATTATTTTCACGCTTGTTTTTAAGTAAATATACATTTATTTCATTTAATGATTTCTTGCTTTTTCCAACAATGTAAATATTCAGCTAACGATTTTTGCTCTCTGGTATTCAATTATCTTCCTGTGTCAACACGTATCAAGTTAATTTCGAATTGCATTTCGGGTTCATTTTAGTATAGTTTAGTACAACTAATGGATTACAATGATCGATTAATACCCTCAATAAAAAAGTAAAAAACTTGCTTGCCGAACAACAAACTAAGAAACACAGAAGGTGAGTGGAGAGGAGATGTCAATACTCGAGTCAATGCAACTACTAACGTACAGATCTAGTTTAGGATTAGGTTTGGGTTTCGGTATGTGTGTATATATAATAATAATCCTTATGCTTAGGTATATCCTTCATGAGTGTAGAATCACAGCCTTTTCATCGAACCATCAGAGTTCTGTTGTGTTTTGAATTGTCAAGTATTTCTGTTAGGGTGATATATATGTGTATATCTAGGTCTAGGCATTACATGTATCTAGTTTCAGTATTTAGCATTGTATTTTCGGTTCTGTTAAACAATAGTCGTTAGGTTGGTTAGGTTGCTTCGCTACGGTTCTAGGTACTAACGCTACTCCCTACTTATATACAAATAAATATGCAAGCTTGCCCTTCTCCGGGCACATTTTCAACTAAAACTCGGATAGTTAACTTGGAAATCTTCGCTAAACAGTTAATTCAATTGGTTACTAAGTACATTTACGATATAATAATTTGCAGGGCGGCTAAATGAACTAAACTAACGAAACATTATTACTGATAATCGGTGTCGAAGGCCACTTATTTTAGGGTGAAAGCACTTGTGTACAAGTTCATGTTCATGGGTGTTGCTAGTCGTCGTGTTTCCTTATCCTAGAGTTTGTTTGCCGCTGAGATAGCCGCCGAGGAATTGCATTTTGGCGCTCGATCAAGTAATCGTTGTTATAATCTGATTCTTAGACCCATAATCGGTGATTCTGCAAGCAGGTTTATAGTTATTTCAGCAATGTAATCCAGTATAGTTCATAAGCAAAGCAATGTACAAATAAAAAGACACAAAATCATAAATGTGAACTCATAAAGATGAAACTCAAATCGTGCAAAAGGAAAGCTATCATTCAAATTATTTTGTGCCTTTTTACCTATAGATTGATGAGGCTGAAGTGGAGCGCGACCAAGTAACTAACAAACCCTCACCTCTGCTGCGCTCCCGCTTGCTCTGCAGTATGACCTTGGTGCTGTCGTCGGGAACCAGCGAGATGCGCACTGTGGTGAGCAGCAGTCTAAAAAATTAAACAATTTAAGAATTATAAAATTACTATTAAAGAGAACTCTCTCTCCCCGAGACTCACCGCGGCAGCACAGCCACCACTGTGGAGAGCAGTATCACCAGCCAGTGGACAGCGGAGCCAAAGCACACAAAGATCACCCAGTAGGTGGAGGGCAGGCCAAAGCAATTGACGCACATTGAGTTGTACACAATTGAGAAGAGGTAGAAGGAGCCCAGGCTAATCCCAATGGATATGACGTGCAGCACAGTCTGAAACAGGAGAAATTTTACATTAAATTGTTAAATATTTATATTTGTGTAAAGGACTCACCCAGGAACGTATTTCAATGGCACAATGCACTAGATTGGCAAACAGACAGGAGGCCGTGATCGTGGTGCCAAACTCCCAGATACCCACATTACTCTCCGCATAGGCGCACAGCGCTACAAAGAATATAACGAGGCTCTGGTAGAGGGCATCCAGCAGTATCAGCCAAAAGTCGTGCGGTCTATAAGCCAAGCCCAGGCGACCCTGAAATAAGATAGATTTATTAAATTCCAGTTGAGCTTATAAAGAGTCTTAAGCAATTTGTGACACTTACATTTTTATAAAGATACGGATTCTTTAGCAGAAGATCTTCTGGCACTCGCTTGTCGTACACTCCAATGGCCAAGGGCGGCAGCGAGGTGAATATCAAGTTGTACAGCATCAAGTACATCTGGTCCATCATCACAGACCCAGAGAAGCCGCAGTATAGCTGATACCAAAATATCAGAAAGACAAAGGCCTGCAAGGGAGTTAAATATGTTAAATAAACTCTAAAAAAATACCGTACAAACAAATACCTACCGCATTCTTGTAAAAGAAATACAAAATCATGCGGGACAAGCGATCGTAGCACCAATAGCCATGCGAGAGCAGCAATCGCTCTAGGTAACGAAACCGGGAGAGTGTGAAATCGGCGGCCATTACGGCCTGCATGCCCTCTTGGCCGGAAATGCCCACACCCACATCGGCCATCTGGATCATGGACACATCGTTGGCGCCATCGCCAATGGCCAGGGTACGCAGATTCAGCTCCTCCTTGACCACTTTGACTAGGTAAGCCTTTTGCAGCGGTGTGGAGCGACAGCAGAGCACCGAGGCGCAACGCTTGGCCAGCCGCAGAAATGGCAGTATCAGTTTGGACCTGGCCGGAACAGAGAAGACAGAAATTAGTTAATGAAGCAATGCATTTTATAAGAAACTCACTTGGGATCTAGAATAAAGGTGAGCGTCTTGCCATCTACCACCAAGGCACGCTGCTTTTTCCTCAAGGTTTGGCCATAGCCCAGGGAGGAGGATGTCTTGGCATTCTCCATGTCAGTCAGATAGAAATTAATGGCTGTTTCTGCTGCGTCGCGAGATCGAGCTGTCAATCTAAAAAAATCAATAAATAAATTGAATGAGTTAGTAAATTATAAACCTTCCTCTAAATACTAGCACTACTTACTTGATCAGCTCCATTTGCTGAGTAAAAAGCTTCGCAGAATAGGCAATATTTATGGCCGTTTCGGGCTTATCTCCCGTCAACACCCAAACAGAGATTCCCGCTGCTAGCACCGATGCTATCGTCTCTGGCACTCCATCCTGCAGGCGATCCTCAATACCTGTGGCCCCCAGCAAAGTCAGATTGCTCTCCAACTTGGCAAAGGAGTCCCGCAGCCTACGCTCGCGATTTTCAAGCGACATTTCAATCTCCTGATGTCGCGCCCACCAATCTGTGTAATCAGCAGAGTTCAGGGTGCGTTTGGCCATCACCAAGATGCGCAGGCCTTCACGAGCATAGCGATCCAGCTGCTGCTGGGTCTGTTCTCGCAAGATGCCTAAAGTAATCAAAAATTTATTAGAATTAAATTATTAAAAAATACATATAATAGAAGGGGAAAACTCACCCTCGGGACTATTGTGCGAGCAAGGCGCCAGGACGGGCATGATGGAGCTATCTGCTCCCTTGGTGTACAACACAATCTCCTGGGTGCCAGTGCGCCGCACCACAATCGACATACACTTGCGACTAGAGTCGAAGGGCAGCACCTTGAGTATTTCATACTCCACTGTGGCACCCGCCGTTGGCATGCTGACCAGAATTTGGTTGGCACTGCGATTAAGCAGGCAGCAGTCGTAGCTGTAGGCGGCATTCACCAGAGCCAACTCATCCGGGCTCTCGGCCTCATACAAGGGTCGTCCATCGGCGGTTCTGTATATGGTCTCCGTTTTGGTTGAACTGGAAAATATTTTGATAATTAACTCCGGCTTAAAGGGATTTCCTTACAAGACTTACTTCATCTTCAGTCGCTTTCCCTGGGTCTTGGCGTTGAGGAAGGTGGCTATGCTGGTAATCTTCGAGTTGATCACCGCCTTGGCTCTTCCCGTGGGCGAAATACTGTTGGACAGAGCCTTGTTTTTCATCGGAGGCGAAGGGGACTCCGATTCGGAATTTGGTGACGATTCCGCCGAACTACTAATCGGCGACAGCGTCGGCTGATGGCTCTGGGCAGGCAAAGCAAACAACAGGTTGGGCGGCGGCGAGGGTGTCACCGATCGAGACTCGGCCAGACGAATGTAGCGATCTGCGGGAATGGATCCCGGCTGCTGTGACCCAGAACCATTCAGTATGGTAGTTGTGGTCGTTGTTGTTGTGCTGGCTGCCAGCAGCTTCTGTCGCTGCTTAGCTAGCTTCAGGTTTGCCGGACTATTATTGCCCGTTTGCTGCACCTCGATAATGCCACTGGCATTCATCAAGTCGCGATGGGGGGCGGCGCCCACAATGACTGTATTGCAGATGGCCAGCACCACCAGGAACTCCTGGATTCGTTGCGCCGGCGACGTCAGATAAGCTCCCTGAGTCAGCTGCGCCATGTCATTGATCAGATTATCATTCGGCAGCAGCGGGGGAGCTGGTGCCCCCGGCTTTGAGTAGATCTTCTCCAGTTCCGATGGCGGATGATTATAATCCGCACCGTTGACCACACACCTCCTGAAGATCATCTTGTTCTCGGTGAGAGTGCCGGTCTTATCGGAGAAAATATGCTGAATCTGGCCCAACTCCTCGGTGATGTTCATTGCCCGACATTCGGTTTGCTTATTGGTATCCTGATCGTACAGATCGATGTTGTTGTGGATGTGAAAGACCTGCAGGATCTTGCACAGCTCGATGGTCACGTACAGGGACAGAGGTATCATCACCTGCAGAATGATGATGTATGTCCAGAAGGTCCACATGCCCTCGAGGTTGGCATTCACCTCGAAGGGAAGGTAGGGCACCGGAAAGTTAGTGAACGAGCTCAGCCACATCCTGCAGCCGATGGCGCCGACAACGCACAGTAACAACAAAATTATCACACACCTAAAGAGAGGGATTAATTAATAAGTAATTAATTATTAATTTTAAAAATTCCCTTATGGGGAAAATGCTTTACAAGGCCTTCTTATCTTTGTGTTGTGAGAAACTGATTCACTTTTCCATTAAAGACTATCTCTAAACTTAAGTTAAAAGCCATTTCACTTGTCTTTGTGTACATCTTTCCCTGTAAAAACAATTCGCACGGTCAACGCACTCACCATATCACATCAATATTCATTTGCTGTTCCACCTGGGAGCGCTTGTACCTCGGACCACTATTGTTCAGCATCGACTTTGTTTCATGTCCCGCATAGACCACGATACCCTCAATAAAGTCCGTATTCTGTGAGCGAGAATTTTGACAAGATTGTGTTCAGTAAATGTTCAGTAAATCCCCTAATAAAACATACCTTCAGTCTGCTCTCTCTCAGCAAAAGGCACTCGGTCGATATCGGCACACGCTCGCCAGTTGGATGTATTAAGGCCCCATGGAATCTATATAGCTTCGTTGTCGGCGCATCCGCCTCCACGCGACTCACAAACTTGCTGGGCACAAAAATGCTCTGCATTTCCTCAAAGCCACGTACAACCTGCACAGACAAATATCTAAATGTTAGTATCACGTATCTGGGTTGGCTAAATGTCGCACTCACCTCGCGACGCTTCAGATTCGTTTCCCCGTCCAAATCGCAGGTGTCTATGTAGCAGACCCCTTGGGGGTCGCTTGTCCGGAGCAGAAGGATGTCCGCCGGCACCGTCTCGTTGTTGGACAGGTGGACAATGTCCCCGACACGCAAGTCCTGCCATTTCACCTTCTTATAACGCTCCGTCTCCCTGCAAAAGCAAATGAATATTACAAATTACAAAGGATCTAAACGTCATTGGTTAAATAATTTGCAATTAATTCATAAATTATATTTTATTTAATAAAATCTAATGAATTTCTTTATTTCTAAGGACCAAAACTTTGAATTTATAAGTCTGAGCCATTTATTCTTTATTCCCAAAACTTGTTAGCCATAAATTTATATTTTTAAGCTGTGACGCGATTTTATTAAGATATTTGGGGACGTCAATTGGGTGGGATAACACGTTTTTCAGGGCGTCTACGTCTGCTAGAACCCCCAAATTAAAGCATATTTAATGCCCAATCTTCAATACATTTTAAAGTCATTGCTTCGTTATGAAAATGAATATTTTATAATGACAAAGAACGAAGCGCGCGCGCTCCTCTGAAGGCTTCCCAAATGTCAGCCACTGGTCACGAAATGTCGCTCAAGCTGTCATAACTATACAGATATGTAATCCATATGCAATATTCATGGAATGCTCGTCATATAACCGAAACTCAATTATTGTCAAATGAACACATTGATGGCTGGCCCAGAGCCAGCATTTACATGCGAGTTAAGTGGAGCTGCTCTGGCTTTGTTTGCTTATCTGGATGGGTTAAGGTCAGGGATGGGGATGAGTGCACCCGCCAATGGAGAGGAGAATGTGTAGGTGTAGGTGTAGGTGTAGGCCACCGCATGACGGTCAGGGGCTCGCATGTGGGCCGGTTATTAAAGTAACAAGTAAATTGCGAAATAATACCCCATCACTTGGCCTCGACCTTGGCCGACAAGCAGGCGCAGAGATGAGGGGCTGGAGTTTCCCCGCTGCGTCATGGTGAAAGCATTCCGTGGTTAATTTTCATGGTTTTTATTTTAGTTACATTCCATGATGTGCCGCATGTATCCCTGTAATGGCGTCATCTCTGCGCTGCCCTGCTTAGATATTTATGAAAGGAAAAAAGGGAGAAGGGAGAGAAGGAGTTGGAGCCACAGCAAGTGCAAGGACATGGACATGGTTTTCCATTACATTCGAGTTCACTCTTCCATCCGGCGTCAAATTGTTATGGTTGTTGTGGGCAAGTGTAATTTTTTAAAAGTCGCGTGTTTCGACCCTGCTTTCGGCTTTGTCATTGTGTGTTTTGCTTGGCTGGCCAGTGTCCTTGCATTGCTTGAATCCAGCCAGATTGCCACTGTGACAAGTCCTGCCAACTGCAGGCAGTCACAGCAAAATAAAATTAAGGAAAACAGGTCGCACACAGTTCGGTGAAAGCCAGCACTCGCCATCATTATAATTGGGTCATTAGCAAGATTGCACATTCTAATGCAATTTTCTAGGTCCCCTCGTCGCTCCCCCTTTGGCCATATATGTAATTATATTTCTGTTTGCCCTGTTCCTGGCCAACTCTGGTTTTCTTTGTGTTGACTTGTCCCCGTAAATGCAATTCTGTAATTGGAACAGTTAACAGCATTGTCGTCGTCGTCGTTCCCATATATCACGTTCAAGTGCATGCCGACGCATGCCAGCAGTTTCTTGAAAGGTAAAAATCGACTTTTATTTCATTATCTCGTCGTATTCCCCGATAAGATATTGATTTGGTCACTGTGAAGTGGCTTATTCTCGTGTATGACGACGTCAACCGGGCGCAATAAACCTTTATTGTTCAGGGTTTCGACTAGAAAACCTCGGATTTCTTGGAATTACTTCACAATAATGGGTAACTATGCCTTTAAGTTTGAAGTGTTAGCTTTATAATCAATCAAAATGGCGAGGTTAAGGTCTCTGAGATCAGTTTAAAACTCTGAGTAATATTTATCATATGATCGCCGGTTTCAGGCGGTTTTTTTAAGTGGTTTTGATAAGACTTTATTTATTTAATAACTGAAATCTGGGTTATGTGCTTAAAAGTATAAATGGAACTCTGGTCATAGCAATTTATTGACCTGCTTATCGGTTTTGGTGTGGAAACACCTCATTCCTTATTCCATCCCCATTTTTACAACCGGAACTTGATCATCAGCTTGTTTATAATTATTCTTTTTACGACTATTTATTTATTTGTTTTGATTTCGGCTTTCCCTCTCACTTACTTTCCTTGCACCTCTCCAAGTTTGCCATATTTTTATGTGCTGTTCACTTTCACTGTCGATGCTTTTTGGGTCACGCGTTAGTCACCCAATGACCCGGCGTCGGAGGGGGGCCCACGTCATTAATCATATTCCTCCGGATAGAAAACATATATAACCTTCGATAGGCGGAACAACAAGTGCAAGTTGTAGGGAAGGTGACAGCTGTGGGTCTTGTAATTATCGCCATCATTACAGTGCCCCCGACGTCGTCTTGTGGCGCGTGACCAACTGTTGGCCAAGTGTCAAGTCCATTAACAAGCCCCGGATCCCAGACAGTGTGTCTTGTGTCTCCTCCTTCCCGCGGGGAGGACATGCAGTAGACACAGGACTGGGACGAACCTCAAGTTAGCTCACAACTTCTCGTCCGCCTTTGCCATGTTGCATGTCACCTAATTGGGACCAACCCACTTTACTCGCGGATTCATATTTACCCCGGGGGCGTCCCGAGCTGTTGAATCTTTAATGGCGCTTTGGCGAAGTGCAATTACCGCGGCTGACTCGATTTATTAGGCGGCCGGTCGGGTCTCGCGAAATGCAAAATTAATGCGAGTTTAACTCGACGATGAGCACGTTGATTGCTGAATTATTGTTTGCCCAACGAAAAAAAAAAAAAGCAGACATTTGGCGGCATAAAAGTGAAACTCACGCAACTTCGCAACCCGAATCCGAGTTTTGTTTTCCGATTTCGATTTTGGGAGGCGAGAATGTGGGTCGAGTGGGTTACGCCCTCTCCTCTTCCCCAAACGCCTCTCTTCGTGCTTCCCACACGCCCTCCTCGGCGCTTCTCAAACACCCTTCTTGGCTCTTCTCACACGCCCTTCTCCGCGCTTCTCACGGTCTCCACTTGAAAGGATGAAGTTGGTTGTTAGTTTGGCTTTGAGCTTGTGTTATTTCCCCTCCTTCAGACTGTCAATTAAAATGGTGATGGTATCGATTTAGCTCAAAAACGAAATTACATGGGTCTTCCCGAAATCATAGTTTTGGCTACGTTTCAGCTGAATCATGGTGATATCCAGGGTTCCCCGCCCGTATAATTCATTATTGATCCACGACCTCTTTTGTGTTTCATTTAATTAATAAAGTTTTACATCAAGATAATAAAAATATAATTCGGAGTGGTGTTTTCTCATGGCTGCATTTAAAAGTGGGGTTTTCCAAGCTAATTACTTTACAAACAATGCGATACAAGCTAGGCTACAACCTATTTATTATGCCAACACAACACAGTAGTCAGCCACTTATCAGTTTTCTCTATTAATGAATTCACTTGCAAAGCATTTTTCTCTTTTTAAAGCTCCAGAGCACAGATAATGGATAAGATAAAAGTGCATTTACCAGGAACCCACATATAAGAATGATCCAAATGAATCAATGCAATGCCTCGCTGTATGCAGTTACGTCATGCTTTTTGTTATTACAACATTACACTCAATCTGGAAGATCTCAGGGGCACACGGAGCAAATTGTGCTCAGTGTATTGAACCGTGCATTTGATTATTTTAGTGCTCCCATCTGGCCGAACAACCGCCGACTCGTACGTACTCCTCCTCGACATCGTATACATGGAAATTTATGTGGCCAAAGTGGGTCATGCATGTTCATTTGGAGGCAGGCAGTTATGGACCTGGGAATAGTAGGGTAATTCTCCGAAAGTTGGCAAAAGTGGGCAAATGCGCATGCCTCCATCTGCCGACCGCCTTGGTCAGAGTCAATAAAACGCTCGGGCATAAACAGGAATCGGAGGTGGAATGGGAGTTGGTGGAATGCTACCCGCTAATAGGTGAGTTCATGTAGTGGCAAGACAAGGTTGTTATTTAAAAGGCATTTTCCGTAGGCCTAAAGTAAACATGCGTGGGTCGGCGATTAGACCAACTTACACTTTGTGCTCAGACAACACAAAAAAAAAAGTAGCTAGCGGAAAAACACACAAAAACACTGACTAGAGCAGCCTGACTAAGCAGCAAATTAGGCAAAAGCCAACGAACCATTAGCCAGGTTGTGTAAACAAAACCAGCAGGACTTCAGGCGGCACAAGGACCATCCCCCGCAATGTTCTATCATAAATAATTCAGCATTTAATAAGTCTATATCCCCCTGAAATCCCTCGTTCCAAGCAGACGATGAGTCCCGACAGATAAAGTGGGGCTGACAAGGGATTACTACGTACTCTGACAGACAGGTAGCCCTTGGTCTAGGTAAATTAACACATAGCCACTGCTATTTAACATGCACAATATTGCCTAAAGTTTCGCCTAATTGGGCCTGATCGATATC
Organism: Drosophila ogumai; assembly: GCA_018904815.1. Lineage (NCBI taxonomy): Eukaryota > Metazoa > Arthropoda > Insecta > Diptera > Drosophilidae > Drosophila > Drosophila ogumai. The sequence goes on from JAEIIJ010002835.1 coordinate 78,836, forward strand.
ACATATTTGTATTGCTCTTGAAATCGTTGGGGAAATGGTTCATAAATCATAAATGTAATTTTCTCTACCTAAAAAACGACTTATCCTTGACATTATTTTTCTTGATTTTGTGTAATTAGACAAGAAATTGAAGTATAGAAAATATCCTGAAAGCCAAGAACGAACAAAGAACGACACACATTATGACAGTAGCCTTAAAGTGGACTTTCTTTTCCCCCCCTTGGAAATGACATCAACAGCCGGCTACAATGTTTCATTAATGAAAACTTCACCCACAGGTTTTACCACTGCCATCGCCCACCCACTTTGAAGGTCGTCCTTGCAATGTCCATCATGCTGTGCTGGGCTGTGCCGAGCTTTATTGTTATGTGCTAATGCAACCAAGGCGCACCCATTTCCTTAAAAAGGAAAATGGAAAAAAATGGATAAAGATACAGATACAAGCAAGTGTCACGACTTTTAGATACCCGGTGTTAACAGCCAAAGTAAAAGGATTTCTATATATTTAAAGATTTTGAAGCTTTTCTTAGTTAAAAAGGAGTTTAAATAGATTAAAAACGATCATTTCCCAGCTCTAAACTATATTCTAATAAAAACAGACAATGTTAATTTAATAAAATCCAACTATAAAAATACAATTGCAAGTATTTTTTAAAGCTTCAGATATTCAAGTAATGCTTTTAAAAGTTATTTATTTATAAATTCAAAATATTTTAAATTATTTCTCTTATATCGTTTTTCTGTAATTGCTCATACAACCCAATCAACCCTTCATCTCCTCATCGACTAATAGATATTAAAAAATAAAAGCCAGACAAACAGAGCCGCGCAAGTGATTTTTATAATCAATTTTTAAAGTTTGCCCATTCAAGCGGACGAACCATTTTCAGGTTGTCAGGGGCGGCGGAAGGTGGTTGTAAAAAAAAAGGTAAAAAAGTAAAAAGAACGATACAAAGATACGCCCCCGCACACAAACGCACTCAAAAAGAAACGAAACTCAAGTCACAGCGAGGCGAGAGGGAAGTGCGGCGCTTCATTAACTCGGCTAAAAGCCATCGCGCATGAATCAATCATGTAAACATTATTAAAGCATTGGGCGATGGACGGTGGGCGGTGGGCGTTGGGCGGTACGAAGAGTGCGGTTCGATGGAGCGAGCAGAAACTGCCGCCGCCATCAGACGACGGGTGTGTACTTAAACCACCTCGGGTGGCCCCACTCCGTTGGCCAAGAAATGAAAAGACAGTTTGGTCATGTAATTAGCTCGCTGCACGCAACTTGGAGGAGGACGACGTGGTCCGTCCAGTTCGCTCAATTGCGCGCCTAAATTAATTATTAATAAAGCACTTTTCCCCAGGCGCTGTCGCTGCTGGAATGTGTGCGTTGTTGTCGCCGTCAGGCAAAACTTATATGACAATTATCGGCCGACGCTGCAAGTAAGGTCAATTATTGGGAAAGGCCAAACAAAAGTCAGTTTATTTGTCCAACCGATGCCGATGGCATCCCACTCTCCCCCATCGGCATTCATGGTATGAATTCCCTAGCTTGCCGCCCCCATGGAATACTTGGAGAGCGTCATACGATATCTTGGGGCAGTCGTCATATTTATCTCTGAGATTCCTCTTGTATCTAAACAGCAATTTGCACTCGGGAATTGCTTGTTGGAAAACGGAATTGGAGTGGCAGATGTAAGGCTAAGTTAGGGAAATGTAATTAAGGGAGGTGGCAGCACATAACAACCAGTTCTGAGCTAATGTAAATACACTAATGGGGCTTACTGATTGTGTAACCAAACACACAAAGTCTTCCGAACCAAGCGGAAGTCTAAATAATATCCAACAATTACGCTCTCTGTTACGGCTAACAACTAAAGCCATTCAAATGATCTGATGGGATTTTTCTGGTATATGTAGTTTGCCAACGGAGTGTTGATATTTGCCAAAATGTCAAAAGGAAATAGCCTTAAAAGCACAAATATTTAGTACTAAATGTATACAAGAAGTCTTCCAAGATCTATTTAGAATTGCAAATGGCAAGAAACTCACTCTCTCTAGACCTTGCAGTTCTTGTACGTGACATTTATCCAGTCTCTAAAGCGTACTTATTAGATATTTTATCTGTTTAAGTATGTCATTGGGGCTGCTCAAATATTATATCAAGTGTTTCGATTGCCTTGCAAAGAGTTAGCTTGGAATTTCGTTTGAAGTCAAACTAAACAATAAAACAAAGTGGAAAAAATGTGTGTGCGGCTGTTAGAAGTGCTAAAAAACAAGATTACACTTTAATTCATTTATTAAATGCATCTCTTTATAGAAACTTAGAAGTGACACTTCTCTCAACTGATTAAATAGGGAAGCTAAAAAATAATTGATTCGTGTTTGTGTGGGCATTTCCTGGAAACAGGATTGACATTCCACGATCTATCAAGAGCCAGAAATGAAATGTACTTGAGAGAGATAGCAAAAATTATATTTAATGTCAGACATTGAGAGACAAGCTTAGATAAGAAGCAAAATTGGGTTTGAAACCATTTATAAAAGGCGTTAAAGATATACAGCATTGTTTAGAAGTTAAAAAAAAAATGTATAAGCATAAAAAAACAATTTTTCAATGAAATCAACTCTGTTTTTTTGCCATTCAAAGTATAGCTTATGCATTTCGAAATTATAATTACTTATCTATTCTTTACGAACTTAGATCTCTGCTTCTCCATCTCTGTGTTTCTTTGAACCCAAAGTCATCACCTTGGTGGTCATATTTTCCCGCAAACTCGACACTTCCCCGTAACTTGTCCCTGAGCCCCAAGCCTCCGCCCTGAGCTTTGGCTTTGAGTTGAACCCAGACTCAGATGGAAACTGGCCAGAGCCGCTGATGCGAGTCAGTGACACTGCAGCAAACAAGTGAAGACAGCAAATACACTCGCACAAAGACAAATCGGAAAAACTTGACCAACAGCAGCAGCGGCAGCAAACAGCAATTGCAGCATGGTGTTAATGGTCTCTGGGGTTTGTTAACATGGCCATTAGATGGCCAACTTCTCATTGGATCGGGTTTTGGCCTCCACATCGGATTCTGGCTCGACGATTCTTGCTAGACAAACGCCTCTGTATGTGTCTCCCAGGCTGCGGCTGAGATCCGGAGATTGAGTCTGAGACTGAGACCCAAGTCAGAGGCAGTTAACAGCGATTGCTAACCGGTTTAACTGAATGGGGGGAATATGGAAAAACCCGTTTGTCTGTGCTGCTGTATTTTAGCATTTTCAATGTCATGAGTTCGGACTTACACACAGTGCGTGTAAGAGTGTGTGTGGCGAAAATAAAGCCTTTTACCAAACGGCAAACAATAATGCCAACGGCCAAACATTAACCCAAAAGCGGAGGCGCACGAGAACAGAGATCCGCCCCAGTAGAGCATAACTATCGGTGGTTTGTCATATTTATCTTTGGGTTGCACAGAGAGAAAATCACAGGAACATACGTTTAATAATGACATCATAACCTGAGCTTCCTTTTTCTTTCACCAACTGACTATAGATACATTTGGTTTTATAGCTTTTCAAGGTTAGCCTTGTCTCCTTTTTTTTTGTTTTCGAGCCCACAAAACCAACGTGCTTCACAGAAATTCTTCCCACAACCTTGACGACCGTGATTTTTTCTTTTCTATATTCTATGTCATATTCTATATGCAGAGACCTTAGAACACGGGCTAGAATCGTCTCAGGTGTTAACACAACAGTCGGAATATATTCATGCAGTTTCGGAGAAAGTGCACACTTGTCACCTGGGAGAAACGCCAGCTGATCCACGCCCATCAGTTAGCTAAGGTTTCACCTATGTAGTTAAGGCTCATAGTGGCGACATGTTCAAACAGACAAGTTTGACAAAACTTTGGTTAAAGGGAATTCTAAATGGAAATATTAATTATTACAAACCTTATTCAGGTTCAAGAGTTTTCCTTGGGATTTGAATTTCAAGAAAAACTGCAGCCATATTTTAAGCAAAGTATAAAAACCTTCAAATAAACAAATTTTATTAATTTAAAATTAATAAGGCCTCTTAAAGAATTTTGTTACATTAGTAATAAATTAAATTTAATGACGTGTTCAAGTACAAATGCGTTTTTAAAAATAGTTCAAGATCCGCATGTGTGTATTTCACACTACTTGAACTTTATAACTACCATAAAAATGCTGATTTTATGGTCCACGTTTCTCTCTCATTAATTATTTTTCAATATCATAGGTAATTCCAGAGAGAAACCACCACAGACTGGAATGCAATTCTGCAGCAGCAAGAAATCAACGCGAAATGGGAAATAATATTTATTCTTTTATTTATTGGGCGGCAAGCCACACAGTGAGTGGCAGTTGTTGTTTACAGTTTCCGCTTAATTCCGGCACGATTCTGGACTCGTTCAGATCGCCAGATGTCCGAAGAGTACGTTGCATAATATTCTTACATAAAGTGTGGGCGCAGCACGAATGCAATTCTTCTTTCTGCGATTTCTTTAAGCTGCAAATTGTGACTATATTGCAGAAAAACCAGTGGGCTGACCTCGTCCGTCGTCTTCACTTTGAATATGTGTTTACATATATACTGTTTTGATTGCGAACTTATTGCATTCTTTCAACGATCGAGTCATACCCATATCAATGGCAGTAAGTGAATGTGGATGCAAAACGAATGCAACCGTCCGGCAATCACTGGGAATTTACTCAAGTCAGTCAGTCAAGCTCCTCTGATTGAATCATTCGGGAGCAGCATGACTAAATGAGTGTTTTACAACCCAAGGAGCCCCGGAGTGGGTGCTTTCGTTAATTATTGAGTCACTCGTGCAGCTCTTAAAATATGACAATCAGTTGCTTTTGAGAGTTTTTAAATAGGTCATCATTGCCTCCGATATTTAAAGCATTCTTTAGAGTCATGAATCATATTTTATTCAACTATTTTTGCATAAGCTATATTTCCTTTTCACTTCCTGAAATTGTCTCCATGACTAACTCTCTGTGGATTTCTTTGTGTGAATTAATTTGGGAATTAATTATAACCGCAGACTTTTCGCACTTCAATTTGGGTTTAATCACCCGGTTAGCACATCGCAAGCGATTCGATTGGGTTGCAATTAACACACAGGCTTTGGGGAGGGGTGAAATTTTCCCAAAACAAAAATAAATACTACTACGAAATTCAAGTATTTCTGAATCTTCACCTTGATCCAATAATTTTTGCTCACTCGTAATCACAATGATAGCGAAATATGGAGCAAAGAAACCTCAAGTAATTCACTCATGATTCATCATAATTCGGAGCGAGTGAACTGCACATGGTCTTGAATTCGATTCGTGGACAAAAATCGGACAAGCGTGAGATGGTCAGGGCCGTTAAACTGGTAATGCCCCCTCTTACGGTGCGGGTACGGGTACGGGTACCGGTGGTAGGCCTGTTTCCAGTCTCTATAGCCACTATAGCCTCTATAGCCTCAGCCGGCTGTGAGTCAGTTGTCCAGTCGGTTGACTCCAAACTACCATATTTAGTGGAGCCCGTATGCGTGTTATTTGCATGTAAAGTGAGGCCTTTGTGAAAGGACGGAGATGGTGGGCTCCACTGGGTTATAACGGTTGCGAATTTGTTTGCTTTTCCAAGTGGGCTAAAGTTCATTATTCTTGAATAATCCGGCATACATTTTGGTATAATTTTCTTAAGCCTATTTAGCATACCTAGTTAATAAATAAATCTACTTGTTTAAGTCAGTTTTTAAAGCCTAAAAACCTGTTGCTAACAAGAAAAAGGTTGTTAAAGAATATCTTAATTTTCGTTTTATTTATTTAACTACTTTTATATATCTTCTATCAACTTTCAACCACGGTTCACTCTACGTTTTTCAAACAAACAACAATACTGCTTTGGTTTATGACAATTGTGCGAAGAGCCTCAAAGAGAATAGGGAAATGTAAATATAATTAGCAAACAACAGAGTAAGTTCATTGGTCAGCAGCACACATGTCGGACAATAGAGAAATGTCCATGGATTGATGGGGAGGAGGAACTCGGAGACCACATACTTTTTCAGTTATACCAGACCTGGTCTCTTTGTCTTTGGCGGATTTATTTTGGTTAGCTGATCGTACAAGCCGGGAAGCCAGGTCAGCAATTAAATAGTTACAGAAAATAATACAAATACCTAGACATACTACACAGAAAAGTGAAAAATGTACATATCATCCAAAGAATATATAGCTAATAAATAACAAAAATATATCAATATCAATTCGTTATTCCAATAAATATTATTATTCAAAATGACCTGTGGATTATTTTGTTGGTTTGATTAAATTTGTATAAATTCTAAAGTTCTGAACTCAAATGTATTTATTTTATTTGTACAAAACCTGTTTTTGTGTCAGTGTAAGTACACGTGCAATGCAAGTAAATGGCCGCTTTGGTTGGAAAGTCTTGCCCCAGCAACAAGGAGAAGAGGCAGACCGTGGGGAGGCAGGTAAAAAAGTATGCGTCAACCACGCGCAAATGTGGGACAAAAGCCCGGTCGCAGTCCCAAACCCGCACTCAAACCCATGCCCAAGCCCAAACAGAAACCACAAGAGGCAGCAGATGGACGAGGGGGCGACGGCAGTGGGTTCAGTTCAAACAGTGAGGGAAAGTTTACCCAGCCGCCGCCGCGGTGGCTGCTTATCGATTTCTAGATCACGTTTTAAAATATATATAACAAACACAAATCGCAGACAGGGAGGTCGTCGGGCAAACAACAGCAGCAATTTCCATGTGCAACCAGTGGTCGAGGGAGTGAAAACAAATAACAATCCAGGACAGACCCCAAGCCAAGTGGCTGCTCGTTAAAATCTGTGTCTAGCCCCAAGGCAACAACGAAATCTGGCCAACGGGAGTCATGTTCCTCAACAGTTATGGCAAACTTCTGGAAAGTTTTCGTAACGACAGACAAATTTCAGGGGAGAATAACGTGATTATAATGGACAAGTGACTTGTTTGTGACACTTTGGACCATTTTATTGATTAAACGACCTGTTGGCATCAACTGAATTTCTCACATGATTCAATTATCCATGTTTACGTCGGCTTGAGCTAGTTTTGTGAATGAATCGGAACAGTTGATTATGTTATTATGCGACTTGCTGGTATATTGTATTATTTGCCCCAGTTTGCAATCATTTTGGGGCTTAGAATATTATTTTTTATCAAATTTTTGATAAAGGTAAAGTTTTACGATTCACTCAGAAATGTTCTTTGTTCAAGTTTATGAATCAGACTATAAGTCTCCATTTATTTACTTTAGGATATTCCAATTTAATTACTTTTAATTTTTTTTAATAATTTTCATATCTACCTCTTCCATCACTTACTTTCTTTAAGGCCAGTTAAATTTCTATACAAATAAACATTGATAACTCACCCATCGTATACCCTGCAGGTGGTGTTGTTGATCCTCTTATCGGACGCCCTTCTTCTTCGATCCTCAAAGAGATCCTTCACTGCCGTCACTCCCAGGACAAAAAGCACCGGAATCATGGCCACCTCCTTGCCAAAGGCATTTATTTGCGGCACCCAGTTAAGCAGGACGATGAAAATAAAATACAAATTGGCCACTCGATGGAACTGCTCCAGCAGGTTCTTCGGTATGAAGGAGAGCAGCGTGTACTTTGTCGTCCGGATCTTATTGCCCACAAACTGACCATTCGGATGATCCCTCTTGGGCGTCTTTGGCGGCACTGTGTGATTGGGCACCACCATACGGTAGCTACGCTCTTCGAACTTATCGCTGGTGTTGTAGTTGCACAGGGTGAAGCGTTTCCACCAGGGTGGCGCCTCCGTCCGCCGCAGTGTGTATATGGATTCGGAGCGCGATGCTTGCCGGGAATGACCGCGACCTCCAGTTGCTGAAGTGGGCGCCGAGGGTTCCCTCACAGGCTCCTCCTTGTGACCCGGCGGTAGGATGAAATCCGTTTTGGAGCCCACGCGACTGTGACCCCTTCCCGCAGGCGCAGCACTGCCGGGCGGTGAGTCCGTGATTTGACCTTGCGAAAAGGCTCGCTGGTGACCCTTCATGGCGGATTTAATGGGTCGCCCATTGGCTCCGACAATGGCGCCTCCCCCGTGACTAATTGAGCGAGCATGGCCGCGCGACGGTGCCGCTATAGCCACTCCGGGAATACCCTGTCCTCCTCCGGGAGCGCTAGCTACTACAGGATTGCCACCGGGAAAGACATAGGTTCGCTCCGGCTCGCCCATGCCCATGCTCAGTCCCGCACCACCTCCGAGACCCGTGGACGTGGTCATCATCAGGCTGGTTGTTGTAGCGGCATTGGGAACCGCCGGCTGGAGGCTGTCGGCGGCCAGGTTGGGCGGTGCGGAGCGTTGCTGCTGCACTACTAGAAACTTTCGCCGCAAGTCTTCGGTGTTCGCTGAGGGCATCTTCGCAAGCCTCAACCATCAGGTTACCTTCTTCGGCCTGGCCACGATCTACCTCGGATATGTGTGTTTAATTGTTTGCCGGTTATTTCTGCTCTCTATATTGTGAGTGCTTCCTTTTCGATTCTTGGTATACAGGTGGCTCCAGTTGTAATCCACCCGACAGCTGTCCAAAGGCTGTTCCTAGCACCTGGACACAAACGTAAAGGGCGTCATCACTGACCCCTCCTCAGCTGCAGAGGTCATGACCATCTAGAAGCAGACAGAAAGAAAGATATATTCATTTTATTTTTTGTTTAATATAGTCGAGTCACAATTTCATATTTTAAGTATAGTTTTCAAAGTAAAAATAACCAAATTTAGTTCATTCCTTTAAAGTCTAAAGCTTTAAAAAATTCCAATAATAAATGCGGGTTTCTAAGCAATTAAAAATATATTTTTATTTAATATTTTTACCATTATTTGATATTATTGTGATAAGAAACAAAGCATTGATAAGACGCAAACCACATGCGTCATTGATCCATAATTAAAAGCTACTCATATAATTTCTGTGGAACAATTCCAATTAAAAATTCTAATTAAATAAAATTTAATATTCCATTTAATTTTTGGATAAAATGTTTGTATTTCAAGAAGACTTTACAATACAATAAAAACCCTCTCATATTTTTACAACTTATACTTTAATAACCCCCTAATAAACCCTTCGTTTCCTACATACACTGAAATTAAAGATGTATAGGGGGCGAATAGAGTGAGAGATAGCGTTAACTAATTACATTCGGAGCGATAAAAATATAACGAGGCTGGTTAATTGCTGCCCAAAAGTTTATCGAACCCCAACAGAGGCACTCAACCACCAAAAATACAAATATAAAAACGAGAAAAAATAATAAAAATGCGTGCTTTAAGTTCGCCCTTGATTCAAGACTTAAAGCTTCCGATAAGCCAGTCCAAAAAGACGAAAAAAAACTAAAATAAAACGAGAAAATAATGGAAAACATCACGAAGAGAGCAGAAGCGAGACCCGCAAGGTCAAGCGTAACGCGGGTACAGGCGTTGGAGGGGCAAGGTGGGGGCGTTTTCTACTCCAAAAACCTGCATGTGGGCTGGCTATTGTTGCTTTTCAAGATTTTTCAACCCAATCGATTGTCGTATTTACAGAGATAAAAAACAACAATAAAAGGCAGAAAGTTCAAGGCGTCCAACGACACTATAGATACTATTTTTCACACTGAGCTTGAACTTTGAATTTTGAGCTGTCAAAAGTGTCGGAAGCGAGGTCACATTTTAATGAAACATTCTTTCAAATTCGCAAAACTGGTTGTTGGCCACCGAAATTCTGCGTGTTACTTCCTATATTCCGAAAATAAATTCTTGGCAACCCTTTTATATATATTTTGGTACCCGATTTCAAGGTTGCAAATGATTGTTCGATACAACAAATCAAGTCTGGTCACACTTCCAATTATAGAAATAAGCTCTTAAGTCGATTAATGATTATTTATGGGTTTGAAATAGAATGTAGAATGCATAATTAAATTTAAATTGTTTAAATTTGTTTGGGGTAGATGTTATATTTATTGCTCTTTAAAGTTTATTTTTCCATAATGAAAAACTATCGTACAGTAAAAGTTGATATATTATTTGCGGTATGTAATATAATTTTTGCTTAGGTCAGCTTCATTTTATTTTGCAGGAGAGGGAATGAAATGCAGACTTTTCTCTACAGAAATTGTATCTTAGCTGAGATAAATTAGTTTTTTTAATCACAAAATGGAAAAATTCAACTTGAGGAAGAACAGTAGTCGTTCATTTATCAATGTTACAAAGCAGACGCCACATAAATAAAACCTTTAATCATTCAATAGATAACAAATAAAATTAAAAGAATCTTTTAAAAAGAGAAGAAAATAAAAAAAACACAATGGTTTATTTTTCAAATTTTTATTACCAGAGAAAATTTAAGAAAAAAATACATGTTTTTATATTTTTTAAAAAATATTTACATATAAATGTATAATAATATAATAATATTTTTCCGAAACTTGAACTGAACAAATATGACAAACTCAATATAAAATAATTCAAAGTATTATGGTTTACAAGCTTTATAAATTCCATAGATATCACTTTTCGAGGTCTTGCGTTCGAAAGAAACGCGTTTGATTAATAAATTCCATTCCTAGTTGTTCGTTTCCCTCCTTTATTAATTAAATACAAATTAATGCTCTCTACTGGCTTGTATCAATTTGTATTTAATTTAATATTTTCATTGAGTGATGAACTAATTCGGGAAGCCATTCCGAAGAGCAAACTTGCGCCAATGGCGTAATACTATTGCCAAATATATACATATACACGTTTTCCACATACTTATATGTACATTCGATTGCGGTTTCTATATATCGACGCATTTTCGCGAAAGTATCGTATGTTGAAAAAGCTAATTTTACAGGAG
>JAEIIJ010002852.1:0-11294 GCA_018904815.1 Drosophila ogumai
ATTTTTTTTTTGTTTTTGTTAAAGACTTTAAACAATTATTTTAATAAAAACAACATGTACAACATTTAATATATCAAAATGTCTTTAAGAATGGACTTTGTAATTGCAAAATTTTTGTCTTTTATTAATATTCAAATTTATATTAATGATTTATATTAATGAATTATTATTTAGTTATTCTAATATTTCCTTCAAGTGTTCCCCGTTGTTGGCTCGCCGCAGGAATTGCAATTGGCAACGAAGTCGTTCGGGCCAGGCCAATTATAGCGCACTTGTCCGCGGACATCGAGTGCGGGCCAAAAAGCCATGGCTCAAAACAGCTGACTGAAATTGCTGGGAGTGGGAGTGAGTTGCCAGGATTTGTTTTTTATTTCTGTTGCCTACCACATGTGGATGCCGCAAAGTGCATTGAGCAATGCTCTGTTGTATTTTTTCTTCTCTCTTTTTTTTAGATTTTTTTTATGTTCCTGCGCCATGCCGTGAGTGAGTACACCTGAGCTGTTGAGTCTCAGAGACCACTAAATGATCTAATAGCTGAAGGGGCTTTTGGGGATTGGATTCGCAAAAGAAGGTCAATAGTTGGTGTGAGTGTAATCAGAATACTAATTAATAGCTGGCTTTTAATTGGCTCGAAGGTTACGTGTTTCTTACCGGCAGGGAAGTGGATAGCTATAATTAGAGCTTAAGATGTGGGAAACACATAGCCGAAATTGTGGTTAATTGGAGCATGCGTTATATATAAAATAAAAACTAAAGCTAAGTCGATTACTTCAATATTTTTTTAAATAGAAAATAAATGTGTGAGAGTGGAAAATCTCTTTTAAAATTCTTATTCTTTTAACAGAAAGGATACATTTATTTTTAATCTCTTATGACATTAGTTGCAATAAAATTCTATGTTCTATAAAACTATTAATAAATGTATTTTACATTAAAATATAACTATAGTTAATACGAATCAAACTTAAAAATATTTAAATTCTCAGAAAATCCATAATTATGCTCCTGAAGTTGATTTCTTGAATCTATTACTTCAAACCCCGCCACAATACGCATTTCAGGTGCATTAACCTCACCGAATATGGACTTGTTGTGTGGCTGTTGCCTCTTTTGGAATCCCATGACTCATCTGCTGCTTCCACTTAACCCACTTCAGAGCCAGTTGTCACCCACATGTGCGAAATTTCCATAAGCCAATTGCAGAAACCTCAGCCCAAACCAAGCCCCCGAAGGAAAACTCCAGTAATGACATTTTTTTTTGTCACAACTCCAACGTTTAGACATTCCTAACAGCCGCTGGGCACGCTTCATTCCGCACTCGCATGGGACTGACAGCATAAAAGTCAGACAAAACGATCTCATCATAACTTAAACGTCACGTTGCAAGAGCCATTAAAGTATTGGCTTCGCAGCCAAAGAATAGATAAAAACATGAGTAACAAAAGCATAAAAAACAAACCCAACAGGCGACACAGTGAACCAATGACTCCAAACGATCGAAGACCAAACAAGAGACTCTAAGAGAGTTTTGAAACCGGATTTAAGAGCGAAACTCGAGGTGCCGGTGCCGGAGACGGAGACTCGATCCGTGGGCTGAGCTTGAAAGCGAAATCAAATCGAAACCGAGAGCCAAGCCGAGCTGAGGTGAGGTGAGCTTCGTTCGTGGGCTCTTTTTTTTCGTGTCTTGGAAGAATCCAAAAGAGAAGCTCTGCGGACTTTTTGGCTTCTTCGGCGAAGCCTGGGTCTTTCAGTCGGTTTTTTGGCAGCCGATCGCGCGGATGAGGCTTACGAGTAACGGTGCGCGTTCCTAAAAAAGTCCTCAAAAGTCCAAGCACAACAAGTGTACAATGTGAGTTTTTAAATTTTTTACCACGGGGAATTATTGCCAAAGCGTAAAATTATCCCCTCTTTGAGTTTGAGTGATTGATTGGTTGATTGACAGAGTGCTGTTAAATGTTGCCGAAAACCGAAAGGAAGAAGTTATAAAACAAAGAAGCCTCCCACACACTCAAATGGCGTGCTGAAAAATGCTCGACAAATGCTTGCCAAACGAAATTTTTATGCAAGTTATGAGGCTGGTAATTATAGTGCAACAAGTCCAAATTGCAATGTACAAACCCAGCCAAAGTCACTTTAATTAATTTTGAAGTTTGCACTTTTAATGAAGAGGAAAAAAAAAAAACACAACTTACATATTGCAATCAACATTGATTAACATAACACGAATGTCGAGCACACTCGCTCGCGTTCTCACATCTCCATAAACATTCGCGGTTGCTCTGCACAAAAACAACAACATAATAATAATAATATTAAATAATATCTCGACCGCAAAGTGAATCCGAAAAGCGTGGAAAAGTGACAAAAGTGCGGTTCTCGTGTGAGTTGCAATGATCATCGAATTTGAGTGTGTGTTTCAGTGGTGTGAAACAGAGATCGGAAAATCTGGTAGCTGATTTAATTACAAATTTATTCAAATGGCCAAACACAGACTGCGGTGCAAACAAGAATTTACTCATGACTCTGCAGTTGCTGAAAAACATCTCTCGGAGGCCTGATTGATGGAATAATTGCTGCGATGACAAGCAGATTTAGTTTAAAGTTTAAAGATTTAAATGCAGTGAGGGAGAATAAATCCGATTCTTGGTTGAACTTTAAATGTGCGTAAATATCAACTGGTTATTAGTGGAAAAAATGCTTCTCTGTTTCCATTTTGAGGTGTCTCGCAGATCATCCACTCTCTGAGATCATTTCAGAGTTGAGTGATCGCAAAAGAAACTGAAGATTATTATAATAAACTTGGTGGACGAAGAAGTTCTCTGACATCATCGCTGTCTGATCGTTGGCAGTTCTTAAGTGATTATGAAGTTGTTTTTACGGTTGGGAGATAGCTAAGTGAATCTTTGAAATTAATTTGTGAAATAAATTTGTTCGTTTCATGGCTCAATCCACTTGAGCTTAGTTAAAAATTATGGCAAAACTAAGGCTAGAAATTTCAAGAACTCTAAGAGAATGAGTAGTTAAAATGTGTTTAATTATATCAGCAGTAAAAATATATTTATTAGAAAAATACTTAGAGCTAGTGAATGTCAAACATTAATAATATATATTAAATAGAGCCAGATGGTAGCTTAAATTCTCAGGATTTGCTCATAGCACCTAATTGAGCTTTACAAATTTGTAATTTCTAGGTATTAAAGTTTATAATAAAATATATACATTCAACGCCAAATGAGCCAACAAATAATTATGATATAAAAGTAGAAGTAAATGGCAGTGATGATTTCAACACCAAATAATTACACGAGTTCCAAGGATTGTTATGACCACACCAGAAACACAATACAGCTGGTAATTACACGCCATAAAAGTTCTGCGAATGAACCTTAACTCAATAAACAGCGATCAATCAGTGGCAATAAATAAATCGGAAAAAGATAATTCGCAAAGCCATGACTGATCAGTTTTCGCGATCGCAAAGAATGCCTGGCACCAGCCAAAAGTAATTAAAGTTTGTTATGCAGTAATGAGCTCTCTGTCCATAGATCAAAAGTCAATTGAATTGGCGAGCGACGGGCCTTTATCCACCCACGATCTCCGCAAATGTCAGCAATGATCGATCGCTTAATCGGACAGAATCTGCTGGATAGCCAGCTAATCAGCCCAGTCCACCTCGACCCGAGCACGATTATAACTCGGCTCCTCTTGATCTTCAGTGCTGTCCGATCTATATGCTGTGACTCACAACCCAGTTGGCCAAACTGTAGCAGGTTGGCATGTGCATGTAAGGCCATAATCGCCGTGTCTAACTGCCATAATCCACCCGCTAACTGCAGCTGCTGGCCTCCGCGTTTTCATATAGACTTTGGAGTACGATTTGGATTCAGATTCAGATTCAGGCTCAGCTTCAGCATCAGCTTAGACTGGTCAGAGTCGCCGGCTCACCTCGCACAGAATAACATCGCAACGACACGTACCCAGAGTGCCGGGCAAAATAAAATCGAAAAGCATAAACAATTTATTTGTACAAAATAACTTTGAGCAGCAGTTGCAGTTGCAGTTGCCGTTCCATTGGAGCTCTCGCAGCCACAAAATGACTTAACTTATAAGCTGGCATTTGCCAGTGGATGCTGCAATGTTTTAATGCAATTTACCTGGCCAGGAATGCGGGGCATGCACTCGAAAAAATCTAGTTTCTTGATTCAAATAAATATTGGAAAATTATTTATTCATTTTATTAAAAGAAATTCAGTTTTATAAGCTAAAAGATCTCTTGAATTACTAGCTTGTTTGTTGCTAAAACAGATTTGTTTTACTAAAAAGTAAATTAAGAAATCATCAATCATTAATTCTGCTTCTCATGGACAGTGTTTAGCTTATTAAGATGCTACAAATTAATTTAGTTTTATATTATTTAATTATTTAAATAAAAAGATAATCAATCAAAAGTCTGAACTTTACAGATTTATAAGAGGAATAACGTTAAAAAAAGGTTAAAATTTAGAATTATATTAATAAATATTGCATGGAGCTTTTATTATTTAATAAAAATAAATACAATAAATTAAATATTTAGTTCAGTGATTAGAACATTCTTTAACCAAAGAACTGGCTGAATAATTTATGATGAAACCAAATTAAATTTATTAGCATAGTTTTAATTACAATTATTAAATCTATATTATAATTAAAGTTAGTCTCATTCTCATGCGAGGTTTATAATCACCGACTCAAAACTAAATGAAATCGAGTTGAGCAACTAAAAAAAATGTATGCTTAGCCGATTGAAGATTGCACTACTAGTGATTGAGAGAGGGAGGAGGGCCTTTCAAGTACAGTGCCGGGCATTGAGGCATGGCGTTGCTCAAAGGTGTTCTAATGGCTGGCCAAACGAGCTATTGAACAATGCCTGGAAGTAGTCGGACTGGCAGATACTAGCACTCAGATATCAACTGCAGTTACAGTTACTAATTAGACAGGTTGCCAAAGATCTAGATAGGTGCGTGACGGCGGCGATCTTGGAACTGGGGAACTCCGGTAACCACCAAAAAGAGTGCCCACTTTGTGCCCCTTAGATTACCTCATTTCCCACCGACTGACATGCTCATCGGTCGTTATAACCTCCTCCTAGTCCCTACTCCAAATTCACCGCAGACATTTAAGACTAACCTCAGCCCGCAATCGTGCTGTTTGGTTACACCCAGTCGGGGTCTGAGACCCGACCCTAAAGCAAGGTTCTTCACAGCACTCCGTCAATTGCTGTTATGACCTTTCTGTCGATTGCTCACTTGGCCGGCATTTTCCGCAGTTCAACTGACCTTAGCGAAATCTTTAAAGCCGCCAGCAAAACTCTTAATAACCTGGCCAAAAAAAGAAAAACATAAGCCACAGATTTTGCACACCTGAGAGGAGTTGAAGAGGCGAGAGTTGAGTGCCGCCGGACTGCAGCTCATTAATCGAGCAACGAACGTCTAAGCAGACAGTGAGATGCACAGTAAAAAATATTCCGAAAATTAATAAATTATATTTTCTATTTTATTTAAGAATTTTTCCCCTAAAATTTGTTTTAATTTCTGTGAAGAGCTCTTAGTAAGTGTTATAATTACCCCTTTCCTATACTACATTTTCTCTCTGTGGAACTCTGTTTGCTACCCATTAATAGGCCGCAATCTCCGCCTCTTCAGCTTCCACGAAAAGAAGCCGCAACACTTGAGGTAGCATGGAAACTTCAAAAACTTGGTTACTTGCAACTTGGCAATAGCCAGGCGGCAGCAGTCAGCCAGCAACGAAAACAAAAGTGAAAAGGTCACTAGCACCAGTTGGGCAGCAGTTGGAGCAGTCAGTTGGAGCACGAGAAGAGCAATCCCAGCTGGAGTTGTGTCTCAGCCAGAAAAAAATACAAATAAAAACAAAACACTTCGGCACTCGACACTCAGCCAACTGTGGCCGCCAAGCTCAAGCGACTTTAGCTCATCGCACTCGTAATGCCAATCCAGGTCCAGGTGAAAAGGGTACTGAAGTCGTAGTTACACGAATGCATAACATCTTAAGCAGGGCAGCTACGATTGGGATATATTGAGCTCACGAAGAGGTTTGGGGAAAATCTAAGCTAGGTTTGGGTTAACATATTTATTATTAAAATCTAGCAAGCCCATATTATATTTCATTATTTAATACGATCCTCGCTCACTTAAAGAAACGGCTTAATAAAATATTATTAAACGTTGCCTCACCAGAGATCTATTTATTGGATATGGCTTGCCATTTTCTTACGTAGCCAATCTCCATCACCGGCCATTAATAATAACCTCTCCCAGGGCATCTATTCTTCGTTTTTGGCCAGATTCAGCAGCTGACTTCCAGCTATTATTGCCGTTGTTTCGCTGGTTTCGCTTGCTCTTCGTTTTTCCGGCTAACAAGTTTGCTTTTCTTGGCTTTTGTGCAGAGTCTGCCATGTGCATATGTAGTAAATATATATTTGCAACCTTATGCGAAGTTTGGCTGCAGCAGAAGCCACTTTGCCGGCTTGTTGCTGGCCATCTCTTGCCCAATGCAATTCGCATTTCAATTTTTCTAAACTATTGGCCAATACTTTTGGGGCTTCTCGTGTACGTACGATTATTTATCACCGCTGATGGCTTGGGAAAATCCAAAGCAATTGCTGCAGCTGCTTCTTAATTCGCCAAAGATGAACGCGGTTTTTGCGGTAATTTATTTTTAGAGAGGACTTAATGAAGCTTAATTGAAGCAGCGGCAGATTGAAGATCATCGCAGTTGTTGGGTGACAACTTTCCACTAAAAATTGTGGAAAGGCCGAGATGCATATTGACGGGCGCACTTTCATTTTCATTTGCAATTCGATTGCCTTTCGCAAATCTGAATTTTTCCCGCAGATAGCGAGAGGAGCAGAGCCCTAATCTGCTGAAGAGTCTCGGAAATCGGTTAGACAACAGCAATTACCTGCGGTTATATAACGGTGGTAAATGCAAAAAGGGAACACTGAGGGAAAAAGCAAAACCAGCACAATCTCTTGGGAATTTTCCTATAATTTTTTAACATTTAATTTATGTTATAATGTAACATAATTTATGGGTAATATATAAATTATATTAAATTTAAATTTAAATTTATTAAAGGACTTCTACATACTAATTTCCCTCTCTGTAGCTTTTGGCAATTGACATTTGGAGGAAACCATAATGGATGAACAGAAGCAGCTGGAGGTAATTGCGAACGAAACCCCATCAGTCACCGGATTGAGGCGTCAGCCGACCAAATATCCCCACGGCCTCAACATCACGGTGCAGACAATCGGCGGCGGCCACGATGACGACAATGGTCTGGGATCGGTGAAAGATCATGGAGATGACTACTCCCGCACCTCCGGCGAGTCGTGCTGGAGCGAGACCCAGAAATATCGCATCGGAATGCTGGGCAGCCCCGAGACCCTGGCCGAACTCCAAGTTCGCCGCTACAAGTATCCGCTGTCTGCTAATTACTATCTGAACGCCAAGATGGATAATCCCGAGAAGCCCACGCCCTGGATGCTACTGGGCTATGCCCAGCGTGCCTGCCGCTGGAAATATCTGCGATGGCCCATCATCTTCGTGGCCAGTGTCCTGCTCTTCTTCGGACTGATCACCTACTGCCTCTGGCTGCACGATGTGAGCGTCGCCCGAGCCAAGTTCCTGCAGCGCCGCTACGAGGCAACTCTTACGTCCACAAGCTCCAGCAGCCACGAAGTCTGGGATGAGGAAACCACCAGCACCACGGAGCGAGAGCCCCAGGAGACGACACGACTCAAGGCGGTGGATGGGGAGCAGGGCACAGAGTTGCCAGAAATAACATTCGATGAGGACGAGCAGGGTTTTCCGGAGGAAGGTGACGGCGATTACGACGACACCTTGCTGCCGGCGGATAGCATTCGCTTCACCTCCGGCCACCAGAACAGCTTTGGGGTGCCCATCGAGCAGGACAAGAGAATGCTGCAGTTGCTCAAGGATGTAAGTCGGAACCATACTCCCCCCTCACCCAATTATTACCTGTGCCTTTGCAGTTACTGCCCAAACCCCAGGCTACCCCCGCCAGCAATGAGCGGCCTTTGACCCGGGTGTCACCTACTCTGCCGCCCCCCTCGGCGGCCAGCGGACGCCCCACCCAGGCAATGACTTTCACCACCACACCATCCGCCATGGACAGCGGCTGCAAGTCCACCATGCTGCCCATGTGCCAGGGCGTTCTGGACTACGATTTGACCTACAATCGCGAGGGAGCCACGCAGCGGGATGCGGTCGCCATGGTGGTCTACGAGGAACTCATCCGGTCCAACTGCTCGGCCAGAGCAGCGGAGTTTGTGTGCGCCGCCCTGGAGCCAGAGTGCCGACCCTCGCACATTGGACAGCTGCCGCCATGTCGTCGCATCTGCAAGGGTGAGTATCGTCGAGGGGATAAAATTAGATTTTTATATTAATAACAATTTACAAATAATTAAACTACTAAAAATATTGAAAATAATTTTTATTTAATAATTTTTAAATCAATTCCTCAGCCATTTTTGAGGCCTGTTCCGTGGCGATTGCCAACTCGGATATCCTGAGTGAACTCTTCGACTGCAGCCTTTATCCCGATGCCCATGAGAGCCACAAGTGCGAGGATCCCACTAGGCGGCGGGATCACTGCTACGGCAATGAGTTCCAATGCCACGATGGCAGCTGCATTCCCCAGAACTGGCAGTGCGACAAGATCAAGGATTGCTCGGGCGGCGAGGACGAGGATGAGCAGTGTTTGGTTTGCGAGGAGGAGGAGTTCCGCTGTCGATCCAACGAGAAGTGCATCCCGGAGAATCTGCGCTGCAATCTCAACTTGGACTGCTTTGATGGCAGCGATGAGGAGGATTGCGAAGACTATGGTTCGGGGGATGCGGCGCCCTTCGATGAGGCCGAACTGAATGCATTTCCCCGGGTCTTTTCCTATGCCAGCTTCCTCTCACCGAATGAGACAAACGATAAGCTATATACCTATATCACGGCCACCACCGATGAGGATGCGGGCACGGAGACCAAGTTCCAGATACACCAGGTGGCGGCCCCAGCTCCGGCGGTAAATGCCAGTGCCGAGGAATCCTCTGGTGGACCCAAGGGGTTTGGTGAGTTTTATTTAATTTAATTTCTTTAATTTTAATTTAACCAAAAAATGTTTATATAATTTTAATGTATGTAGGAAGCATTCTATGTTAAATATATATCTCTGTTTAGTTTTTCTTTCAAAATATTATATAGTTTATAACAATATTTGGGTATAATTTTTCCAGTTAACTTTCGTGACAGCAAGGAGATAATGATGACCAGCGATTCGGAGAACAAATTCAAATATTCCCAGAGATCGAATCGCACTTCGGTCAAGTTTAGCGTTGCCACAGCCACAACTCCTGCGGCCCGTACTGCCAGTGCCATTCCTGGCTCTGCCTTGGCCCAGCAGCGGGAGAGGGAGCGAGTGACTAGCACCACTAGTACCATGACAAGTACAACGACTCCTAAGCCACCGACGACAGTTGCCAGCCCAATGGAGGTGGTGACAGCCCCAGGTGGTTGCCTGCCCCACGAACTCAGGTGCTTGAGCGGCAAGTGCATTACAGTCAATCAATTGTGTGACAAGGTAAGATAATCTTTTAATTAATAAAACAGTTAATAAATAAATAAAATTAATAAATAAATTTTATGAGAACATGCTGCAGTTAAGTAATGTTAATATTAAACTTAATAGCTTTTAATTAAAGGATTGTTTTGGGTATTAATTTACAGACAGACACAGAACTCTCAACTAAGAGTTTTACAAATATATATTTTAAGGATTAAGGAACTAAAATTATAAATCTTAAAACTAAGTAACATATTTTCTTAAATTAAATATTTCTTTGATTAACCTTAAGTTCTCTTTTTAAATTCCTGCTTTCCCTTCAGCAAATTGATTGTCCCGATGCGGCTGACGAGCTTATGTGTGTCTATCGGGAGCGTCCGATTGCCAGGCGAACCACAACAACAACCACTACACTACCACCAACACCCACAACCCCTGTAGCCACAACAACAACGACAAAAACAACAACACCAACGACTAGTAATCCGGTGACCAGTACAAGGCGTCCGCTGAGGACCACGCCCAGCCGCAGTCGAAAGCCCAAGTCTTAGAGTGATGTATCTTGTATCTTATGTTTATTTATATCTCCATCTTACTTCTCAGCACTTGTATTTTCCGTCGCTACATGTATGATATATGTGTACGATGCTTATGTAAATCTTCGTTAGTGGCTAAGTCTTTTAGTTGTTTAGAGTTGTTTGACTATTTTTACGTGCGTGTAAATTGTATTTTTAGCAATGAATAAAGTTTAAGATGTGAGTAGTTTATAAAAATTCAAGTGAACTTGCGGTAAGTGTCGTAATCTTTAGCTGGAGATCTGTCGTAACCGAGCTATCAATCTTTTCTAACCTTGGCAATCCAGATCTTTTCTCTGTGTACTTTCGAAAGCCATAAACCATAAACCACCAATTGGAACAATAGGGGCAACGAAATTCAAATGAAATCGATACAATTAAAGTCGGGACATTATTCCCTGACAACAACCTTGGTCTGATCTGGTCAGCGGACAGCCCACGCATTCAAAAGAGCCGAGAGACCGTTTTGGCTTAGGCAATTCAATTAACCGGGCCATTGTTATTGACCCGCTGCAGCGAGTGCTGCTTCGGGGTGCGTTATCTCAAAGGCCCAGCTGACTGCAAGGCACTGCAGAGAAATAAAGGCAGGTAGCTATGGAAAGCCGAAGTTTGAATACCCTTGCAGTTTGCCAGAGGAACATGGGGTTGAATTGGAAATCAATTATAACTAGGCCAAAAACGCTTTGATTTAAATTCGGAATCTATTAATGTGCTGGTTTTCATTAGGTTATTAGGTCTGCTTAATGATCTTAAGAGTTCTTATTGAATCTTAATTTATTTGAGATTTATTTAAAATATTTAAATAATTATTTTGTGCGTTGCTATTTTCAGACTACAATAAGAATACTCTGCAGGGATTACAAGTTCTACTTATATTTGTATTTTAATTCTATGAATTCTGTAAAGAACTTTATTGATTGTTTTTTTTTTTATTTGTACTGTAATTCTATAAATAATTATTAAAATTCGATAAAGAACTCTAATTTCTGTAATTTTTAATGCTATTTGATGCTTTATACTATAGTAACATTTTAGCTGTATTTATTAACAAGAATAAACCTTAATATCATATAAAGTAAAATA
>JAEIIJ010002862.1:0-12699 GCA_018904815.1 Drosophila ogumai
AAGGAAGTTAAAAAAAATAGCTAACTAAATTGTTTGTTAATCCTTTTTAAAATATGTTAATACAGAATTTATATAAAATTTTAGTTATATTTAAGTAGCACAATTATATAATCTAATATCTCACATAAACCAATAGATATCCGAGTTATAGATGCTCGTCTGTAATCGAATTTCTGCGTTTCATAAGAGTCGCCCGTCTCTTACATTTGGTTTTTGTCATTTAACGCAAATTACGTATACGACGCGTTGACCTCATTTGGGGCGATCAACAAATGCAGTTGCCGCCGACAAGCTTGGCTTAAACAGACCCCCTGGTCTCTCTTTCTCTTTTTCACTACCTCTCTCTCTTTTTTCGTTTCGCTTGGCTCGCATTTCAAGCTCAAGTTCAACGTTGTCTGTTAGCCGCTTGCTGCCTGCATATTACCAGTTTTCATGCCATCGTCGGTGGCTTGGCATTAACATTTTGAGTGTCGGCTGGGTTGTTGTTAACTCTTTATTCGCTTTCGTAAGCCTGGGGGCCGTAACAATACATATATGCGAGGGGAGCGGAGGGACCCGCATATGTTTGAGCATTGCTCGCATTTATTGCAACATTTCCCCATAGGGAAGTAATCGAAATGGTTCGCCTCGGGACTGGGTCTGGTTTAAAGTGCAGAGAGAGAAAAATCAGCATACTTATGCTGCATGCAGAATGCTTTTTTATGTATTTTTAAAAGTACTTTCATCAATAATATTTATTAGTCTCTATTAATCCCTAAGATCAACACGTTTTTGTTTTGTTTTTCTACATTTAAATTATCTTTAAAAACAATCGTTTAGTATTGAATTATTTTATAGTCTCAGTCCATTATAAAAGTCTAAAAATTGACACGAATAATTTTATTAGAAAGTGTTTAATAAACTCGTTTCGGAATTATTTAATTTTATTTAATTCAAACTGATTTATGGGATAAATACTTTATTTACTTCAAAATAAAAGAATTAAAATAAATATATCAAAAACACAAATATATTTTTAAATATAAATATATAAATGTTTATTCAGTTATTTCTTTGTGTGTAAAAGTTATGCAGCTCCCATTTTTTCAGGTAGTTGCCGCTGTTGTTGCTGTTAATCAACGGAAATTAGCTGCGAGTTTCACGTTTGAGATGTTTATTTTGTAAGCAATATATGAGGAAATTAGTTTTAAAGTTTTTTTTTTATTGGTTGGTTATGTTTTTTTTGCATAAGCTTCAACGGAATTGGGCTTGGGTGTGCAAAGCTGGCAAACAAATCAAATTGTTTCCGATCTTTGCTGTCGTTGACTTGGTAATGAATGTGAGTTGAAGTCGGACGGGTATCTGGGTGGGGGGACTGTTAAAATTTTATTGATTGCTATATTTTACAAAAATTGTTATATTTTATAATACTTTTTATTAATTTAGAATATTTTTTTCATATTTATAAGTAAAACGATTTTTTGAGTTCTCAAGTAAGCATATTTTTGTTAACGCACCACGACTTCCGTCATGTGGCAGTTGTTGCCCAGCTTATATCAACTTCCAGTTTTCAAGTCCTCTTTCCACTCACCAATTATGCAATCAACTTGACCTCCAGACCCTTAAAAAATATATATATTCCAACTGCTGTGAAGGCCAACCAGTTGCTCTTAAGGAAGCCGCCTCAAAGTAGGCTATAAAATCTTAACCCGAAACTTACCTGAAAAGTATATAATCCAAAAAAAGAAATAAAACAATTTCCAAAGTTAATTTTTTTTTTTGCATTTATCGTTTCAAAATTTGTATCTAAACCTTTATTGTTTGTTCTTTTTTGCAGTTTCTCATAAAACATATTTACTCGCCATCATTTCCGCCTTACGTTTCTCCTCTAAATCTCACTTCTTATCGCTTGAAGTTCCTACGAATTAATTTAAGTTGCCTTCTCGAATCAAAGCCCATAACAGAAACATAACCCTCACTTACAACATTAACAAAATCTACAAAAAAACTTAGATTGAATGCCGTTCGAACTTAAGCTTAAGTAAGTGTAAAATAATTAACAAATGAGTTTGGTTTTTGTTCTCGTAATAAAATAGAACTAATATCTGCAGCGTATCGAGCACTTGTGTTGAATTTGTCGTTTAAGTTGATACTTTTATTTTGGTTTTGTATATATATCTAGGTACATGTTAGTGTCCTTGCTTAGGCTTCCATCGTTAAGTTTTAATTTGAATTTGGTTTTCGTATTTCTCTTGTGTCTTGCATGCTGCCAACAACAATTAGGCTGAGTTTATCGTGGATTTCTTATAGCATTTCTCTAATGCCGTAAGCTGGTTTTGTTTTCACTACGTTGTTGCTTGAAGTACCAAATGAAGTTTGTTTTTTGAAGCTTCGAGTTTAGCTTTGATCTAGCCTCCACTTAAACTATTGTAGCCTTGTGTTGCCTATGAATTTTACTTTCAGCTTCTCTGACTTGTTCATCGTATATAAAATTATTTGCATTTCGTTTCGTTTTGCAAAATTCTCAAAATATAAGTAAAGGCTCTAAAACGCTTTTTAAGTTCTCTTTTAGTTGGGTTTTTTATTTAATTAATTTAGCTTGATTTTTTGCAACAACTAACAATTTTTTGTGTTTTTTTTTTTTTTCTTAATTTTTCTTCTTTTTTATCTTTACTACATTTAAATATTTTTATTTGAGGATTTTTCTCGGGGGTTTTCTTTTATTGATTTTAAAATTCAACAACATTTTTGTCTTTAATATTATGTAAGAATATATTTATATATATATATGTATATATAAGTTATGTATATGTGTATAATATTATGTATATAATTATATAATAGCATTTAATATGTTTCGCATTGCCATCGGTTCGCGCCGCCACTTCCGTTTCCGCTCGCTCCATTTTGTTTTCAACTCTTAATCACTAAAAACACTCAGCACTCGCCCTCAAGCAAGTCACTTACTTACTTAATTAATCGCTTTGCTAACTTCTCGTTTTTTTTTTTTTGTTTGTTTTCTGCTTTGCACTGCAACAATTTGTGTCTTTAGTTACTATTTTTAACCCTGCCTAACGATCGCCGTCCATTGCCCGCTTGCTATGTAGTTGAGTGTACTATAC
Source organism: Drosophila ogumai (assembly GCA_018904815.1). Classification (NCBI taxonomy): domain Eukaryota; kingdom Metazoa; phylum Arthropoda; class Insecta; order Diptera; family Drosophilidae; genus Drosophila; species Drosophila ogumai. The sequence continues at coordinate 3,102 of JAEIIJ010002862.1, forward strand.
GTAGGCGTACAACTAATATATGTATAAGGTTTATATAAAAATCATCAACTACGAATTTATCTACAAAAGTTACTCGTTACTCATTTGTTGTTGCATGCGAAATTCATTTAACTAATCCTTGTTGTATATAATAAATATATATATATATATTTATACTTTAATGTTTATTATTGTATATTAAACATAATTTCGTTAGTTTTCACTTGTTTGTTTTTAATTTCTTGCTTATGTTGACAAAAAATGTTTCATACTTTTCAGTTTTATCGTCTTCTGTTGTTGCTACAAAGTCTACATTTTGTTACGGAACATTCTTATGCGAAAATCTTGTTTTTTCATTTCATTTCCTTTCTATTCTTTTCTTTTCCAACTTAAAAATGTTGAATGTGAAAATAAAAAGCATCTACAACAAACTCGTTGCATGAAATACTTGCTTACAATTTGCTTTGCTTGCCTTTTATGCTGGGTTTTCCTTGCATTTTCTGTGGCTAGCTTTTGGCCTGGGAAATCTGTGGCCTAGAAGTAGGCTACAGAAATCGCCACCTCCCTTCTGCTGCTGCGGCGCGTGCTTGTGTGTGTGTGTGTGTTAGCCAAACTAATTGATAAATTTTTGGACTCGTTTTAAAAATGTATTCTGTGTTTTATTCAACAATTCTCTCTACATAAACAAAAAATTCTCTACAAAAATTCAACTACAAACTACGGAAAACAATAAGTTTTAAAAATATACACTTTTACGCTTAACCAACTGTGTGTGTGTTTGTTGTGTGTGTGTGTGATTGGGAGGAGGTTCACTGCCCAGGCCAAGTAATTAAGCAAAATATCGTATTAATTTGTTTTCACCTCTACGCGCGATCTATGATACCGTTGTCATATTTCGTCTTAGATATAAATATTTTTATATAAATATAACATGATTTTTCTGTTGTACAAATATGCTGTAGCAATTGCTTGAATCTGCTTAGTTGTATAGTTAATGGGGTTTCAAGTCCGCTATTTTTGAGTTTTTCAATAAATGTTTACGCTTTATCATTATCGTATATACTTGTTTGTGTGTGTGTCTGTGTGAATTTATTCAACAACCGAAGCTCAAAAATTCTCATTTTTATTTGCAAAATGACACCCAACGTATTTTCTTAGTTTTTCTTATTTTTAAGGGGTTATTCGTAGTGGGTTTATCTTTCTCTCAACTCTTTAACGTTCTCTCCTGTGGTTGTTTTCTCTAGGTGGTCTCATAGCAGTGCAAAAGGCTCTTGGGTTAGATTTTGGAAAGGAAATTACAAAAGAAAGGGGGAAAATTAGAACCAAAGAAGCTTCTCTCTCACACAAAAGAGTGGCTAAATATCTAGGTATATAAATTGCTATATAATGCTATTTAGATTACTTTATAATTTGTGTAGTTCTTGCATCTATCGTTAGGGTTAGTTTCGATTTAGATTTCGATTCGGTTGCGGTTACGGTTACGGTTACGGTTTATTTCATTAACTCTGTCTTGAGATCCTTGTTTGGTTTCTTGTTTTGTTTTATTTTTTTTTAGATATTTACTAACAATGAGCTATGCGGGGCGATGGGGAAAGAACTGTGTGTCATAGATAGATAGAGAGGGAGGGAGGGAGGAAAGAAAACCAAATGTAAACGAGTTTTCAGTATTTAAAAGCAACGCTTAGACTTTTATTATTACACACAAATTGTTGTTATTTGTTTGCTTTCTCACGTTCTGTTACTCCTTTATCGATCTTTGCTTTTGTGGTTTTTGTTTATGTTGATTTTGCACATGATTTGTCCATAGAATAAATAAAACTTATTGAAATTTGTTAAGAAGAAGTGCTTAATGAACTTAATTAACTCTCTACTCATGTTCCTTTTTTTTTTTAGTATTAGCTTCCATTTTGTTTGCTGTTTGCTGAATATAAAATATAAATTTTCGTTTTCGGTCTGTAAGTTTTTGTTGTTTCATATATTTGCTTATGTGTCTAGATAATTGTATGCAGGTAAATGTAACTCAAATGTATAACAAATAATAATAATAATTAATAAACTTAACTAACGAAAATAGTGTTTTGTTTAAAGTAACATAATTATTTAATATTATGTAAAAATGTTTTGTTTTTAGATTGTTTTTGTTTTTTTGTTTAAGATCTTGCAAATCACACCAAAAGAAATAGTTTTTCTTGTAATAAAAGGTAAACGAATAAGATGTTTCTTTACAAACTAAAAGGAAAATGTGAAAAGTAAGTGAGAGAGGGGGGATGAGGGGGGATGGTTCGTATGTGAGTTAGTAGGTAGTAAGAAAAGTAGTTATCTCGCTTTAACCAGCTGACTATGTCTGGGTTAGTTTTGGGTTGGTTATTTTAGTATCAACAAATCAACAACGAAAACTATTTCACTTCTAGTTTTGCATTTATGTCTGTCACTGTCCGTCCGTGTTTCGGTTTATTTTTAATAGTTTTCTTGTTTTTTATTCTTTTTTTTAGGGTTTTCTGATATTTTTCTCTCTTTAGGTTTATATAAAAATCATAGCTCACTTAAACTAACCAGCTGCCAAGTGCCCGGCAACTGAGGAGGGAAGTTCTTTGCTCATTTCTAAATGGTTTTCCTTAGCGTTCCTTTCTCTTTTTTTTTTTGTGGGTTTTCATTTTGCAATTTTTTATACAAGATTTTCTCATGCTTTTTGTGTTAATTCTTCTCTCGATTTAATTTGAATAAAAGGCAACGAAATTATTTACAATATGATTTGTTGTGTGTTGTTTTCCTTTCACTATTTGCTAAATTAAAACTTAACCAAAAAACTAATTACAAAGAATAATAGAAATTAGTTTAATAATAGTAGTAAGTAGAAGAAGAAGTTGGGGAAAATAATGTAGACGCTGCAGGAGAAAATGTAGAAGAGGGGTTCGCGCATAAAACTAGGCTAAACAACTATCAAACAATTTAAAAGATAACAACTCTACGATCTGGGTTCTAAGTGTGTCTGGCTGCGTGTGATCTAGGATTACCATTGCGCTCGGAAGTATGCTATTTTAAAGGCAAAAAGCGCGAGACTTTCTTTTTTTTCTTTGTATCTACTCTAAAAATGTTTAGTTTCTTCTCCTTTGTGTTTAGTTAATTTGCTTTTAGTTCCGTTTTTCTTTTAGCATAAAATAAATATTTAAGCGGAGCACGACGCCGTGAGGGGTGTAGGTGTGTGGTTGTGTGTTTGCTTACTAATTATATTTTTCACATATATATATTTAGATATATATATAAGATTTATAGTGTAGGTTTTCATGTCTGCATTACTAAACATTATTAGTAGTTTTATCATAATTATGATTATTGTTATTTTTATCAATAATTATTATTATTTAATTGTTGTGGTGTCCTCAGGCCAAGTCACAAAATTGTATTTATCATTACACATCTTGGAATTTCGATAGACGTGCACGCAAGTCCATGTTCTCCTGTTTCAACTGCTCCACCTCTTGATGTAATGTTGCATTCTGGGAAAGAGGATTCAGGGATTAGATTTGGGTATTAGTTTCGAGGCCCTCCAATACTCACTTCCTTCTCCAAGTAGCGTGCCCGCATCGCAATCTGGTTCTCCTTCTGGCGCCGGGCATCGCGGGATCGCTTGGCGGCAATGTTGTTCTTCCGGCGGCGGGCCCAGTACTTGTCGTCCTTGAGCTCATCTGGAACGAATTGCTTGCGTGACTTTTTGATCATCGGCTGCGGCTTGAGCTCCTCGTCGGAGAAGGCTCGGGTCCGCGGATCAAAGTCACGGCCCGAGGAGGCGAACGAAAATGCTGGAATATCAAATACTAAATGTTAACAATGTTTCACAGACTGTTTCGTGCTAAATTAAAATCATAAGAATCAACCTCAAAGACGGGGAAACTCAAGAAACGAATGGATGGAAACTCATGAGAAATTAGAAATTGAATTTAATTTGAATTGAATTGAAATTGAAATTGAAATTGAAATTTAAGGATTTGCACAAATTGGAATGGGAATCATTGAGTCAAAAGGCCTCGCGGCCTTTTTGTTGTGTCTCTTTTTAACATTTAGCATTTGATAAGACATTTGTGGGTAACTTAAATTAATTTATACAATTCCATTATAATTTAAGTTAGAAGCAATGTCCATTCCATTTGTGTTTTTCTTTTATATATATTTTAGTTTACAGAAATCAGTAGTATAAAATCTAAAGATTTTACTAGCAATATCAATCGTTGTTTTAGGCGTTTCGATTAAGCAACTGATAAATTATATCGATAACAAAGTGTTATGTCAAGAATTTCCAATAAGTTCAACAAAGTTATTTAATTTCATTTTTGATATTCAAAATTATAAAAGAAAATTTAAATATTTATATAGCTGAAGCTGGATATTGTTATCGATTAATTGTACATTTATATTAAAGTTCTTTAAATATTTGAATATTTATTAAATTTCTGTTATTAAAAAAACTAAAATTATATTTGAAAACATTTATGAATTAACAAATATTTGTATTTAAATTTAGTATCGATTTATGGAATCAATAGTTATCGCTTCATTTCGTTTTATAATTTTAACAGATTATATTTAACGTATAATTTTTCTTTAATATTTTGTTTTTAATTTTTGTGATATATCGACATATAATGTCGATCATTTTTGTAAATTATCGCTTCAATCGGTTTAATAGTTTCGATAGATATTCAGTAATTTCGATAGATATTGCGTTTTTGACATTTTCATTTTTACAATTTTGATTACGATTTCTTGTACAATCATCATTGCCATGTTATCGATAAAGATCGATAGACAGCATTTCGCTATATACTCACTTGACTCGGCCGGCGATGGCGGATTTAGCGTGTCCGGACTGATGCAGTCGGACGGCGAGGGCGACCGCTCCCGCTTTGTGGTTATGTGGCCAAGGCCGAGCGACAGACCCGCTGCGTGGCCCAGGGAATCGGACCGGTGGCCCAGGCCACTCGAGTGGCCCAGATGCGTGCCGGGCAGGCCATCAGGTATGTTGTTCTCCGAGAGGAACTCGTCTAGGTCGGCATACTATAAATGGTGGAATGCAAAAAAATGCAATGAAACACTTTGACACGGATGGGAGGAGCAGATATTTCCTCGGGGTTAGTTACACGATCTGAGCTCTGATGATGAGAATACAATTCTCGCACTAGGTAAAGCAATCGATAACATTCACGTTAACTGGTGTGTATGTTTTGTCATGACTGTACTGCGTTTCGGTTGTGTGTGTTTGTATTGTTTCATGTGAAATTTTGAGCTTTTTCATTTTTTTTTTTTTTGTGTAATTTGGACCGTCGGAACATTGTATAAAGAGAAAGACGCAGCCACTACGCAGCGATGATAGAAATGATACTAACTTGTGTTACCTTGAGGTCGGCATCGTAGGGCAGGGTCTTGTCCCACAGATTTGGGCCCAGGAACGCTGTCTGCGCCTCGACATTCCAAATGTCGCCCTCCTCCTTGTATTTGTCATCGGGGCAGATGATTTCTTTGCTATTCGATGTGGATTTGCCTGCAAAAAAATCGTTTAAAGGGTGCAATTAGTTACTGATTAGATAGAGGTCTATAAATAGATCCCGATAAGATGGCCAAGACCCGTAAAGTGGGTCAAGTGCTCTTCATTTCTCTTATTATATAAACCATTTGAATTCTTTTGGAATCGTATGGGAACCGCGCTCATAGAGCTAGCAACAATTTCCGCAAATTTCCGCATGCTAAAAACGGGTTTACAGGCAAACAAAAAGGAGAAATAAAAACAGACAAAACACAGCGAAACAAAGAAAAGAAAACCAACAAACAAACAAATCACACACACAATGCAAACAACGGCAAGAGGAAGCACGAAAAGCGAAAGTGAAATTTTTACTGCAGCTTTCAAACTGATTTTTATCGCTCCAAGCAAATACAAAAACGAATACCAACAAAAAAAAAAGGCAACAAAAAAGTTAAAGCAAAATAAAAACACTCAAAAAAGCAGAAAGTGATGGGTAAAAGCTTTTTCAGCCCTATGGAGTGTATTTTTTTTCGGGGGGGTGGAGAGAGCTTTCTGGCTTAGACGACGCTGCGCATGCGCAGCTGAGCATGATCTTTCTCTGCTTTTCGCCTCTTTCCTTTGATTTCTTTCACAAACGAGTTTTCTGCTGGCCACAGACAGTAACAGAAACCAGTTGCCGTCTTTGGTTTCTTCGGCTCGCAATAGTTTCCGCTTTCTTATTCACTCTCACTTTCATTTGCGAATGTTTTTTTTGTTTTTACTTCTTCCTTTTTTTTTTGCGTTTCTTGGACTTTTTACAGTTTACAGTTGTGTGGTGCTACTGCCGCTTTTTGCATTACCGACTATTGCGAAATTTTATGCCATTTTGCGGCCTGCCTCTTGCTTTCCTCCTCGCACACATTTCTGGTCTGTGCAATGAAGTAATATCTTTTCTTTTCGATGTGCTCACCAAAGCGTAAGTGAAATGTCTGGGGGTGTGAAGTAATATCTGGTCTCTGGTGGTGGAAATTGGGACTTGCAAATCTGCAAATGCAGTGGCTCTGTCCAAGCGATCCGGCCCACGCGGCGTATGGGTAACGTGCGAGTATTCCATGAACTCTGCCGTTGTCGCTGATGTCTTTTGGCTTTGTTAATTAGACACTTGTGTTGCCTTTTAGGAGGATTTATGTCTGGGAATTTTGGAAAAACAGGCTTTGAACTTTGTCACTGTGGAGGCTTTTTTTTGTACATAAATGAATGCATTTTAGGCCATAAATAATGAAAGTTTGGTAGCTAAAACCAATAAGTTTTCTTTTTTGCCAATTTTTTATGTTAAGGGAAATATTTTATATTATTTAATTAATGTAATTTCTCTTAAAATATTTGAAACGGAAAGTTTCTTGCTTGTTTAAGCCTAATTTAAATATTTTTTAGGTATCCAAAATAAAATATTAAAATGCCATTAAATTTTATTTGCAAACTTAAGTGCAAAAATTTAAATCTGAAACCTGAATATGAATATCAAGTTGGGCTTAAACTAGTTTATCTAATCTACAATTAGGGTAATGTTCACACCAACAAATAATGCAAATTAAACAAAACACTCAAAATTTCGATGATCCAGCAAATAAAAGCAATATTATTTGCCTTGAATCATGCAAAATAAAGCCAATAAAATATTCTCTAAAAAGCCAACAAAATATTCTCTTAAAAGTCAATAAAATATTGAACACAAAAAACGGCACAAAAACTTTCGCATGTCAATTAAATAAAAACACACAAAAACATAAAGAAAAAGCACAAAAGCCAAGGGACAACAACAGCATAAAACATATAATAAAAAGAAAACAAACTAATAACACAAAAACAGTAGAAAAGAAAAAAACAAAAAACCAAATTACCGTTTGCTTTGCAAATGAAACCCAAAAATGGAGATTTCCTGCCTGTAAAACAAAAGAAACGGAAAAGAAAGATAGTAGAGAAGAAATACAATATTGATTCTTTCACAAAAAGAAAACACTTAATAAGATACAAGAACAGCACAGATATACAGATACAGATACAGATACAGGAAGGAAGTCAAAAGATATAGCGAAAACGGATATGCATGCAAGCGAAACGGATTAAATGCGAGGATATATAGGTGAATATCTGAGCAGGAACGGCGAAGGATGCAAATGAGTTGGACCCCCGGTCAAAAGATACTTTTACTTTTATTTTATTGCCTTCGATCTGAATTTATTTGTGTCTTCGGTTCACTTTCACTGTCATCAGCATCGTTGATTTGTGTGCTTAACAGCAGGAATCTTGTCCGTTGGTTTATTTTTAGAAGCAAAACCCAAAACAGGAATTCAACTTAATCTTCTCCTCTCGTTTCTGCCTCCGATACGGTTTCGGTTTCAGTGTCAGTTTCTCTTGCCATTTTAAGTAGGTCAAGCCATTTTTTCTTTCTGTGTCATCTTTGGGAGCCCTCGCACCTTTTTTGGGTTTTATTTCATTTTTTTATTTTACCTTTTTGCTGGTGTGTTTCCCTTTGTGTTTGGACCAAAGAAATTTCTCATTTTTGGTAATTAAAATAATTTGCATAATTTTCGTGCGTTTTTAGTCTGTATTTCACTTTCATTAGAAAGGGAGAGAGACACGCATTAGAAAGAGATGTAGGGAGATGAAGATAATAGGTTGTTCTCTCTTTTTTTTTTGGGCCTACGACAACAAACATATTGTTTCTCCGGAGAAACGCTCTCACACAGCTGCGAGTTCTCTTTTTTTATGAACCTAATAATATTATTATTATGCTTATTACTGGCATATTATTTTTTCTGTAAATTGTTAACTTTTGTGGTCTTTGTTGTGTTAATGGTTGGCCACAATTTTTAGTGGACCATGGTCCGTAGGTTTTTCAGAGATATATATTTTTTTGGGAATTAAACTTTCACTTTTTATTTCACTTTTTTTCGGGTTTTAGTATGAAACAGCTTGAATTTTTAAGTTGTTGGTTTTAGTGACTATGATTTTAATGTATAACTAAAGAGGAAATTGAGGTAGTGACTAAAATTTAGTCACTAAAAGGTGGTAGGAAGTAAGCAAGATTTTATGGTTGATTGAAAGTGTGTTTAAGCTCTTGTAATTTTACATTTAATATTGCTATTTTAATATCTGATTCGTGATTTTATCTATCATAATATTATCAATTTACCAAACCCGCTTTTTATCCTTTAATCAATATTGCTTGTTCATTAATTTTCTGGTTTATCTGCCGCACATTTTTAATTGCTCCTTAAGCTATCCTCTCAGGTAAACCAATTAAATGTTTGATTCCATTCCACATCCGTCTCAAAATCCCCTCCCCCCAATTTTCCTGGACAAGCGAAATGAAAGTGAGAGTGCCTGCAGCAAAAAACAAGTCTCGAAAAAAAAACTATCCCCAAAACAAAAAACCAGTTTAAAATACGCAAACCAAAAAGCTACTCGGCTTCTGCGGGAAGAACAAACTGGAGATGCTGCTGACGACATTGACGAATATTTATGAAAATTAATTCCACGCGAAAGTTTGCTTTGCTCGGCCCGTTTTAACACCCCTAGATTATCATTAATTATTAATAATAAAAATCAATAAAAGAGGAATCAACGATGCCTATAAAAATAATATAGGTTCAATAATAATAATAAAAAATAAAATAAAAAGAAGCAGTTGCAAAATTATGCAACTTTTTGCATTTCTGTTGCCGGCAGACACGTTCAAAAACAACAACAGCAACAATCACAGCGGTAACAGTAACAACAACGCTTTGATTGCGCTGTCCGCCCCTTTCACCTGTCTCTCTGCCTGCCTCTCTCTGTCCCCCATTCTCGCACTCTTTTCACTTCCACTCTCGCTCTTTCACTCATTCAGGTAATTCTCTGCGCATGCGTCGCTGCCGGCGTCGATGGCGCAACTGTGACGGGTTTTTATACTCTTTTAAGGGGGTGTTATGATTTTGGTAAGATTTTTGTTTGCATGTCAAAAGTAAGTAAACAAACCATTTACTCTACTACTACTTATATAAAATATTAAATACAAAATATATATATAAAATAATTGAAACTTAGGAACTCTAGAATACAAAAAATTTATCTAGAAAC
>JAEIIJ010002875.1:0-13723 GCA_018904815.1 Drosophila ogumai
CAAAAAATTTCTGAAAATTGCCTATTTTTTGGCCCAACTAACCAGAATGGACCCTTAAAGTCCTTACAGGTTCCGTTTTAAACTTATTTTTTGACTTAAACCAGATACTCGTATGTAAAACAGGGAAAAACAATTTTAGATAACATATTTCCTCTTTTTTTCCGTGTCCCATAAGTAGTATCTGCCAGATACAAGCGCAGAGGGGCTTGCGCATTAAAACTTAAATTGCATTGCCATGGCAATTGTGGAAATGGCGCAGCAGCAAAAGTACACAAAACAAAAGTCTATATTTTTTTTTTCAAGCGCCTCTCCGAAACAAAAGTTATAATTGCCCCAAGGAGATGGAGAATAAAGGAGAGAACTGAGGATTGGGCACTGGGTTGCCCCTGAAGGCCGTACCTCAAGCGATTTTTAGGGCGCGTGCGCTTTTAGCCCGCCCTCACTGCTCATTTTTGTAGCACTTCTAATTGGCTTGACATGCCCCCAAAGGGGATTTGTCTGCCGCTGATGACTGCACTTGGTTGTTTGCATTGGGCCAGAGTCGAATATATTTGCATAGCCACATCCAAATGGCTGATGACTTGCGGCCTCACATATCGCATATCGTTCGATGCAGACCCACACAAAAACCGAAACCAACTAGATTTGTGCCGGTTCAATGTCTGTGTCCATTTTATTGGCGAATATATTTCACCAGCTTGTCAACCGGCAGAGTCATAAAAATAGTAATCGCAGCATAGCGCAATTTTTACTAAGTAGATAGTTGTGACAATTTGAGTTGATAAAATTTAATACGAATTTAATCAGTAAAATAGATCGATTATTCCCAGATTCACTTGTAAAGGTGGGTTTAAACTTAATACATATTAATACCAATTCAAAGTCTAAAACCTTTGAGAACAAAGCCCAACACAAAAGTAAATGTATAAAGCGCAATATCTATCCATCGATAACAAATAATCTATACTAACACTTTCAATTTAGTATGTATTCTTTTTTGTGAATATATATATAGAACGCTTATCAACAGCTGTTAAAAATTTCTTAGTAAGCCACTCACTAAATTATTTTTAGTTTGCGATAGCGGAAGCAAAATTCAGCTTGAAATTGGCTGAAAAAACTGCACTACCTGAGACTTACCTCAGACTGGCTCAATCAATACGACTTAACGGCTTAGCCGTCTACCAAAAAAAGAGAGACAAAGTTGTAACAAAACTCCAGAGCCGGCTGGCCAATAGTCCTCGACAAAAAGACAAAGAGTGTGAAAAACTGCGACAGTTTTTGGCACTCATATAAAAATATTTAAACTTGACACTCTTTTTCGCTATTGTCTAGCTGCCTGACTTTGCCCCCGCAGTTGTCAGTTGTTTTTTTGGGCGGCCTGGGTAAATTTGTTTTCAGAGCAGACCCGAAAATAATGAAAAACAAAACTAAGGCCCAGGCGAAATACAAAACGAACAACAAAAAAACAGACAGCGACTGCTCGTGTTCAGCTTTTCTATGTGTACTTGGCTCAAGGTTCATGGCTTTATTAAATTGCTTTGGCTAAATAGAGAGAGGTTAGGATGGGGGGAGGGGGGCTAGTGTTGGGTTCATTAAGTCGTCGGAGCTCTCCCACTGCGACCCTTTTTTGGCATTGAAAGCATAGCCAATTCGTAAATAGTCGGAGGAAACTCATTTCGAGTTTCCTTTCGGTTTGGTTTCCCATTGATCGATTCCGCCTATTGTTTTTGGCACGGAAATTGAGCCAATTTAAGAGCAACGCCGAATTTAAGAGTTCAAGCCTCTTCTTTAATAGGTTTTATTTTATTTTGATCTAGCCAAAAACTGGTTGCGCGTCTTTTCAAGTATTTAATTTTTCGTGGAATCATCATAGTTTTTTTTCTGAGTTGCCTTTTTGTTCTGTGCGTAAGTCATAACCCAAGATCGCTGGCGGGGCAATTATTCTGGCAGCTAATTTGAAATGTGTACGAGCATCCAAGCGGCCAAGCTGCTAGCCATAAATCACATACCGCTTAGCCGGGCCAAGAGAACAAATGGAGGAGCAAGAATTTGCGTTTAGAAAGTCACGGAAGAGATTTTTTTTTTTTTAAGCGAGAACTCTAGTCGCGCGTTTACTAATTAAAGAGACGGCGGCACACTGTGTTACCCAATAGGCAGTAGGTTTTGAAACTTAAGTAACCGTTAAATAAGTACAGTATTCAAGCATTTTTTAGAAAGTCCCTCTTATGGTAGTGCCTAGCCAAGATGTTATTATTGTATAATTTAATTATTAAGACATTATGCTGCCTGCATAGTGTGCAATTTTCTAGCATCAGCTTAATTAAGGTTTGGTTATGCTTTCGCCACTTTGCTTTATACTGCCACAAGGTCAGGGAAGAAATTATTAAAATGGAGATATATGTAGCTAAGATTATTCATAACTAGCTAGTATATAATTTTCCTAATTAAAAAAAGAAATTACTTTATAATTTTAAAATCCAAATCTTGTTTAGGTAATTTTCTTAGGAACAAAACAATTTTATTTCAATTAATTCTCTTTTAAAATTTTCTAATTGATTTACCAAATACGAACCGAATAACCTCTAGTTAAGCTTTGTCTTTAACTTTAACTCTGGTTAATATCTTCCTGCTTAACTATTTTTACCTCTGGCTATTCATAATTTTTTAAACTTTTCGACCCACTGTGCAATTGTTAGTTCCTAGGCGGCGCTAACAAATTGGTTTTTTATTTTGTTTACTGGCCGCTAGGCGAATGGCTACCAGCGCCCCAAGGGTGCGCATAATTAGACGCTTGGCCACTTGGCCACCTCTTCTGCGAGGACTGAAGGAGATTGGGAATTGGAGACTTTGGGTAGTAGTTCCCGCTACGAGCTGAGGACGCCGGCAAAATGCCTTTCAGGTGCACTCGAGCCACGCACTTGCCGCATGAATTGCACTTATTTGTGCTATTTGAGACCAGTTAGCCGGGGATTGTGCCCATAAGCCGCGGCTAATGAGGCAGCGCAACAGCTTCGGTATTTTCAGCATTTTCATTAGCCTTTATGCAACACAGACAGTCAGACAGACAGACAGAGGGAAGAGCGCTTACCTTCGTTTAATGTAATGTAAGGTAATGTAATGGCTGGAGAACGTCAGACAAAGACCTTGCCCCGTTGTGATGTGGATTTGTATTTGGATTTGGCTTTGGATGTGACTTGTTTCGCTGGATATAAATGTGGATGTGGATGAAGATGACGACTACGACCAAACCCAAATGAACCCAAGCCTATTAGAGAGGCGCTGCGGCATTTGCATGGCCGTGGACGAGCGCGAACGCGAACGCGACTTTAATCGCCGCAATTGAACAGCGAGCTGTGGCTTTACGAGCTTACTCAGATCCGCTGACAGCGCAAATAATTTCGAGGGAAAAAACGAAACCAAAGCCAAAGAAAAATAAGGCTACCTCAGGAGAATAACAGCGGCTTTGGTTTAACAATTCAATTAGATGGGTTCACTTAGCGCAGCCGAGACAAGGGAGCTGGTTCGTTCGGTTAGTTACAGCGTCTCTTTAAAGGTTAAAGATTTAATGATCTTTTCCCAAGATCTTATCTAAATCTATGACCATTTTGCTGGCTTTTTAATAGGTTAATCATGTAATAAGAAGGTGGATTATGGGATTAAGTGATTAGGTCTGTGACTTAATAGGATTTTAAGCATTAATCTTAAAGGCAGAGCCTCATTTTTAGTTTTAAGTTTACTACAAAAAAGAAATTTGTGGTCTCAAAAGAAATATATAAAAAAAAAAGCTTGACTTTAAATGGCCATCATTAAGCACTGTTTACATACTGGTTTTATCCTCTAAAAGTAAACTTATATTTCTTTATTACTTTGCTAAAATCAACCGTTTTAAGTGCCAAGCCATAACCATCTTCTCAGCAAAAACCACAAACTTAATGCTCACCCCTTTAGCATCACATTAAACTTGCAAATTTAAGCAACAAAAAATGGCAAATCACATTTTAAAGATAAAGGAGAACGAACATCATATTCTTGGTCACGACTCAAAGCATTTGCTGATTTATGGCGTTTAGTCACAATAGGCCAAAACGCTGCAACCAGCAAAGATGTAACCAATAGACAAAAATAAACTTTACAATTTAAATTAATACTCTCGGTTTATTAATTTTCAATCTTGTGTACAGAATGGAAATGAGAAAATCAATTGCACGCGACTAATTAGTCGGCTAACCAGTTTCTGTTTCTATGCCTCATTGATAAAAATAAAAGAAAAAAAAAACTTGAGAGTTGGCTTACAAAAACAGTTAACAGATAGCCCAAACATGGCCATGTGATGCACTGTCACTGGAAAAGTGCCATAAAAGACTTGTTTGCATGCTGGTCAGGCTTTAGACTGGGTTTTAGCCAGAGAGAAGAGCACACAGAAAAAAAATATATAAAAATCTCATTTTAATTTAAAGAAAAATATCTATTTAAATTAATAATTATTTCATTTTAATCTTTAAGTATTTTTTTAGAAGGAATATATAATTTAATATTATTAAGGGGCCTAGTTTCTCCCACATTTTAATAGAATGTAAAAATGTAGTAAATATTATTTCATCTCAATTTTCTCCCGTGCACCTTACAGCCACATTGCACCGCAGAAACTTGACGAAAAATAATAAAAACTATTCGAAAGGCTATTAGAGACAGAGACGGCAGAGAGCGAGAGCCTGGTTTAAGCACAAACAGTGGTTAGCTTTAAATGAGGACGTCGGGCTAATATCCATGCCGATCGATAAATGCGGCCGCCAATAACTGGAAATACACATCAAGTATACGAAGCGCTGACAGCGACACATTTGCGGTTCAGTGGGTATTTGGGGTGTGTGCATGTTGGACTTGTTGGGCTCGTTAATAGCTGGGCGCTGTCTCTGCTCCTCTCCGCCCAACAATGTCTGTGTCTAGATGGGGCTTTTTTGGGGTTGTGGGTTGCGGTTTTCCCCAGGAAGTTTTCCAAGTTTCCTGAGTTTTGGTCGTTGGTAAATTTTTTCACTATGACTCAGCCGCACAGGTGTGCTTGACGAGTCAAGAAGTTTACAGATAAACAGTTGTTCAATATATATTTCGCATATTTTTAATGCAACGTAATTCTTTCGCTGGAAATATATTCAGATCTACCCTCGTAATTACTATACATATATAGTAAGCGTACACTGTGCGGGTTCGTTGACTTATTGAAAAGGCCATGGCTGTGCATAATTTATAATGAAATTGTATAGTACGTGGAAGCTTTCTTTGTGGAGGTCATAAATTTTCCGCTTTAACTGCGCTCCCATGCCAGGGGGACACCTTAAGCGGCGCCATATGGGCAAAGTAAAGCCAAAAACAACAAAAAGTACAGAAAAAAATATGGCAGAAAGAGCCAAAAACTGAAATACGAGCGCAAGAACATCGAAGAAAAGAATCTGAGAAGCGGACAACAAGATGTTGTGAGTGGAAGCCCGGGCACAGACAAGTGACTGCAACAAAAATAAAAAAAATAAACAAAACTTGCCAAACTGGTAAAAATGGCCAAGCCAAAGAGCTACCAAAAAAAAAAATAAAAAAAGAGCGAAAAACATGCTAACAAAAAGTAGCAGCGACGGAGGATGCTGGCCACATTCAACGCCGATGACCTTGGCGACGGCAACAACTCCGCTGGCAACTTGTTGCATCGCTCCGACAGCTGGTCGTCGCAAGACACCTGAGACACATGGAGAGAATCTCTGCACCGTCTGCCTCCCTCAACACAAGAAGCAGATACAGGTGCGGCTGAATTAATAGCACTGAGAATTTTAAAAAGTTCTTTACAATAATATAATGAATACTTTCAATTTAAATTTTGAATAGGTTTCAAAATTAAATCAGTAAAAAATAAGTTTAAGTTCAAAGTTCTTATTGTGAATCATCATTAAATCCTATTTTCCTAATCACAGCTGTATTTGAGCAGCATATCTTTTTCCCATGAAGTGTACTGTATATTTAGGTCGTTGCAACAGCAGCAGACTTGTTTACATCGGCTTTTCCCCAAAAACGGCAGACTTTGCCAATAACTTGGCTGGCTCGCTGGCTAACTGGCTAAATATAGCCATGGACAAGCGTTGGCTATGTTTCTGCTTGGATTTCCTGACCAAACATCAGCAACATCAGGCATCAGCAGGCTTCATCCACTGCTATCATCCTCCCCATCGTGTGGAGCATTGCTTTTTATCAATCTTTTCCAACAAAAAATACACTTTCATCCGTTTCCGTTTCAACCGGCATCCGGATTTCTGTTTAGCGGATTTATCCTATTTGGGGCATGACACAAATTTGGCAAACATTCGCGTTAAATGTGGTCTTGAGTGGCTGAGTCTGTGCCTGAGTTGTCCGCGCTCTGGCTGCCTTGTTTTCTTGCGAGCAATTTAACAATTAAAAACACGCGCTCTTTTCTGCTTCCAACGGAGCAGCGACCGTCATTAACTCGTTAATCCACGCGAATATAATTTATTATAATTGCACATATGTATACATTTTTGTTCATTTTTCTACGATTCGCATGAAACATAAAACGACAGGCAGACTCCTTGGCCAGGCCTCGCTTGGTTGCTCAATAAAATTGTGGGGCAGGGCATTAAAATCACAGCCAGAAGCTACTTATTCTGGCTGTGATTTTAATGCCCTGCCCCACAAAAAGGGTGAAAAAACTAGGAGATTCCAAGAAATTCAAATAGGATTTCTGCGCAATGTGTACTTTGATTTTATTTATGAAGCCGCTCCACTCAATGTTCAATTTACTTTAAATCTTTTACAAGCATCGGTATGTAAAAAAAAAAATAAAAACACGTAGTTATGATAAAGATTTTTATTGTCTTGCCATATACAACTTCCAATTTCAGTTTCCTATTAAATGTTAACCAATCTGCGCAATTTTCATCACCTGACTTTATCATAAATCTCTTTAAAAATTCGAGTGGCAGTAAAGCAAGACTGGCTGTAAACACGTTTTGATTTTAATTTACACGTTTAACTAGGTTTCCTATTTCGGCTACAAATGGTGTATTTAAAGTTCAGAAGGCTTACCAAGTATGACATAAGATTAAAAATGACGGGGGCATTATGAACTCACCTGCAAAAATAGAAAAGAAAATGTAATTAATATATGCAGTTAATCTTTGATAAATAAATTTTGATAAAATTCTTGTTCTATTTATCGTTTTGATAAGATTACAAAGCTTTTAAGTAGAATGCAATCTGTGTTGTATTTTTAGTTGTTTTATACATTTTTCTATTTGGAATGTATATTCAGTACGCATTATTCTTTACATCGAACAACTGACAAATGTCGTAATATGAAGGCATTTACTATAAACCCGAATTGTTTACAAATTTCCGACAAACAGTTGGCGGCAGATATATCACAAGCAGATGGATAACAAAACATATTTTTGGCCAATGGCCAAGGGAAATGGAGATATGGGAATATACACAGAGAGAAATTTAATAGTATACTACTACTACTACTACTACTACTACTACTACTACTACTACTATACTTTGAAGTTATAATAAATAACCTGGTCTCGAGTTTAAAATCATTTTATTAACATTTACCTGAAATCATATATGGTATATCTTGAATAAATTACTTTATATTCCCCAAAGACAAATGCGATTACAAGAAGTAGAACTTAGATATTTATCAATAATTTAATTAAAACCAATTTAAAAAATATATATTTTACCTTTAGATATTCGATATAGAAGTAAGAAGGATTTATAGATGGCAATACAAATAAATAAAAGATAAATCTTTTACTATTTTACAATGATATTCATTACTAACTGTAATAGTTTTCGATATCTAATTTTCTTTCAAAATTGAACCCCACATTTTTTATAAAACTCTCAATTTGTCAAGGGATTTTATACAACTTAAAAACAATCTTAATTTTTTTCCTGTACTGAGGAACACTTTCCAGGCTCTTTCCGTGCACAATTCAATTTGGCAGCCGGTTTGCATATAAGTTATAACATAGACGGATCATTAGGCAGCTGGCCAGGCAGAGCAACTGAGCACACACTCTGGATTTGTTATAACGCCGAGCTAACCAAGTGTGTATACAAACATCAGCCGTATGTGCGGCGGTGTGTGTTTGGAGAAAGTCGGAAGCTCAAGGCAGAAATCAGCTGAACGAAAAAATAAAAATAAAATAAAGCTGAAGAAGCGGCAAACTGAAGAGTAGCGATGAAGATGACGACCACTATGATCATCATCATGATGATGTTGCTGACTCCGAATCCGAATCTGCTGGCAAACAAAGCGCAAACAGAAACCAAAGTTAATCTCGGCCAATAAGTGGAGCACACACTGCAGTTTTTTTGCATAATCAAAAGCTCCGTTGAACCGAAACTCATTTATAACATGTGCATGACCATTATTTTTAATTGAAAATGAAAAAGAAAGCAAAAAAATCGACAAACAATGGACTAAACATTAGTTAACTTTTGTGGTTTTTAATTAAAAAACGAAATCCTTTTGTGCAACAGTGGCTCCGGCTCAGGCTCACCATTTGTCATGTGCCATGTCTATATTACCACTTGACTTGGGTGGGGCCCGGGTCCCGGGTCTTTCCTGGATTGCCTCCACTCCCACGCCCAGTTAAATGACGTTTTAATTGCAATAAAATCCAAAAACGAGGAAAACAAAAGCATAAATGCTGCGGCGGGAAGCCGCCTCCAAAGAATAATGGGAAAATAATGCTGCTAATTATCATTAGTAAGTAATTTTAAAGACCTCGGGAAGAACCAGCTATGACTTTCCAGAATTTCTTCAAAGAAAACTTGCCACCGAAAAAGAGGAAAAAACACAAGACTGGGCAGATAAAAGCTATGGGAGAAATGCGGGACAAGGGAACAACTACTTCCTACTCCCACAAACGATTGTCATTAGTCAGAAGTGAGGCAAGAGCCACAGATACTATATACCATGTTGCAGTCGCTGTGGCACCAACGGCACATCGAGGAAAATAGAAAGCCGTCGCGGCGAGAAAGCCAAAAAGAACTTAACACAATTTACACTCACGAACGCTTTTCCTACTTAAGCGTAAGACCTGGAAAATTATCTGTGCGGCGATGACAACCGCAAGTGGGTGTTTGTTGCCAGTTTTTTTTTTCTATTTGCGATGCTGTGCTGCCGTTGCAGCTCCAATTGCGAATTATCACACATCGACCGCGAAACCAGAAACTAGCTCACGTACGCACTTCCACCAGCACCAGCAGCTGGAAGAAATATGATTAAAGACTGTTTATGGCTCATGGTGACTTCGATGTAATTCCGCCTGGATCAGGCAATTCTCGAAAGCCCACGAAACCTATATCGAATAACGCGGATGTATAAATATTATGTCATTTGTTTGGAGTGCGC
This sequence comes from Drosophila ogumai, assembly GCA_018904815.1. Lineage (NCBI taxonomy): Eukaryota > Metazoa > Arthropoda > Insecta > Diptera > Drosophilidae > Drosophila > Drosophila ogumai. Next base: position 9,431 of record JAEIIJ010002875.1, read on the forward strand.
CTGGGTACCAAGTTAATAACAATATTATTTTCTAAGGTGTTTATTATAGAAAGTTTATTTAAGTATTTTACCAAGCAAAATATTACTGGAATATTCTGCTTTAAAGTCAGGTACGGGTCAGATTTATGTATGATTTTTTTAAGTAAAGTAAGGTTTAAAGTTAAAGTAATCGAATATTAATCTTGTAAATTATTGAACAACAAATTCTCTGTGCATGGCGTACTTTTGCAGCATCTACATTTGTGTTGGTAACATCTATTAGTTTTGCTTAACATCTTCTTTTATTTGGGTGTTGCTCAACATATTTCTAGGCCTCCATTTGTCAACATATACTTCTGCCTTTCCTTCTGTGTAATTTAAATATTTTTATAAATTCTAGCATAATTTTGAGTGTGGGTCCGACTGGGCTGTAACTTTCCTATTTGCTATAATACTAAACGTGAAGTTTTTCTACTGAAAAATACTTTTTTGTATGCATCACTCACGACGATCCTTAATTTTGTTTCGGATAAACTAAAAGAAATCTGGAACCTGGGAACTTAAATTAAAAAGCAGCCAACGTACTTTATATTAAGTATAAAAAATGTTATCTGTATTATTAAAATTCTAAATGGTTATAATTAATAATTAATTCTACTTTCAAACTATTCTTTAACTAACTCAAATACAGGCATCTCGCAGATATATTTTCACACAGAGCCGGATCTGAAGTACACACTCCAAATTCCTATAGGTTATAGGGGGGACCCCAAACGAATGAAAAAAAAAGAATCTAGAGAAATCTCGGTTATGAACCGCTAATGCGCTCAATTAACCTGCACAGCTCCAATTGCAGTTGCATTAACTATCAATTTTCTCTTTCATTGTTGTGCTCCTGGGCCAGCAGTCTTACAATTATAATCATTCTTAATGGTCGGTCGGTCGGTCACACATGCGTAGAGATGCGTTGCGCTCGAGTATCCAACAGATACAGTCTGACACACTCACTCACTCACTCATTCGCTCTTGGCAATTAAGAGTGTGAATTTTAAGCCATAAAACTGTTGCAACAGTTGGACCGCTGCCGGTTGTCATTGTTGTAGTTGCTAGTTGTATCTTGTATTTTTTCGGGTGAAAGTTTTGTTCTATGTGAGCTACAGCAGCTCCAGATGCTGATGCTGTTTTTTGTTACAGATTTTTCCCTCTTGCTTTTTCCTCTCTTTTTTTGTGTGTCAGTTGGGTCTGAACAATTTTCTAGACATAATTAGCTCACTCGCATGTCTTATCATGGCAAATAGTTCACATGAATGGATCTACAAACGGGGTAGAAAGTTCCCAAAGTATCTGCCAGATATCAGTAAGAGTAGCAGCAGCAGGAGGAGCAAACGTTGTCTGAGCAAACATCTTAATTTCACAATAATTGCGCAAATGAAATTGAAAAGCCCGAGAGAATGCTTGATAGTTAATGGTAACCAATTCCGAAAACCGGGCCCTGCGATTGCCAGGCTGCACAGGGAGAAAAACGGTACTAGAAGTGATAAATAATTTTATCTACAGAAATATATCCTCTTTTGGCTTAAATGAATGTCAAAGCCCGTTCTTAAGGGATTTTTATCCCCTTTTATGTTATTGTTACGCCTTGTATTTCTATTCAAAAGACTTTTCTTTCAGTGCTCCTCTAATTTTTTGAGTGCTCCCAAACCTGAGTGACTGACTGACTCAGTGAGCGATCCGAAAGTGCAAACATTCAACACTGGTGGCACCAGCTGGACGACGATTGCCTCGCGGACAGGCGCAACCATCAGCATCACCAGATTGCGGAGTCGCATTTGTTTTTCTCCTCCACTTTTCGCTGTTGTTGGTGTTGTTGCAGTTGCCTGCTGCTTTTTGGGGCGTGCGGCGGCGTCGGCGTTGGCTTTAACTGGAAGTGGGACTTGTAAGGGGGATTTGGGAGCTCTATTTGGATGGCCCGGCACACAATGGACACAATGGAGTGGGTGAGCAGGTGAAAAGTGTCCGACGACCGACGGATGCGGGGGAAAACAAACTTTTGGAGCTGCAATTTCATAATGGCGTCGTCGGCGTCGTCGTCGTCAGGCCAAGATCGTTGCTGGCTGACGACATTACAGTTAGCCGCGATGCATCTTGCATCTTGCACGTTGCTCGTTGCACGTTGCACATTGGCCCGATAGTAAACCCAACTGCCTTTTTTTTTGTGCCTCTCTGGTTTTCTTGACTGTTTGCCTGCTGCCTGTCTGTTTGTCATGCCCTTTCCCAAAAAAGGTTGTCGCTGGCTTTTAACAGCCGTCGCATAGATCATACATTGGGCAATTTAAAAGCAATTTGAAAACCTTTTGAACTCGCAGTTTAGGCCTGTCGCATTCAATTTTTTTGAGAAATTAAACACTCTTAAAATAAAGAATTTAATTTATTTAAATTTGGATGTCTACGTTGCTCTTTATAATGCCTCTAAAATCTATATAAAAAAAAAATAATAATGAATTCTTTAAAGACTTTCTTATATTTAAACAACAATGAAACAATTTATAAAATATATATCGATACACCATTATAGTGAAATAAGTCAAGTAAGAGTATCAGAATTTCCAAGATTTCCCCAAGATTTTCTCCTCTGACTTGCAATCATCTAATTTCCTTCTGATGTCTGTCCAAAATATGATCAGTTGCTGCTATAATTTGTTGCTGTTTTTGCTGCTACCGTTGGTGTAGTTGTGGTGGCTGCTGCTTTTGCTATTGTTGGAGGGTCCGATCTTTTTTCCGAACAATAAGCGAATATTGTTCGCAAATGCGAAATAATAATAATGTTCAGCAACCGAAATTGAGCCATGTTACCGCATCGACAACAGTCGAAGCAGCAGTTGTTGCTGTTGCAAGTTGCAACAATAATTGAGCGCTTGGCTTGCTTTTGCTTTTGCTTTTGCCTTTTGTCTTGCTTTGGTAATTGCCATGCAAAAAGGAAACACAAACGGACAACTTCAATGCATTTGTAATAATTACCTTTGATTGCAACAATTATTTAAAAATCAAGCAGAAAAGATCACAAAAAAAAAAATCACCTAAAATTGCTGCGAAATGTAGCAGCTAAGCTAGCTGGCTCCTTAAGTGTACAAAAATGGCATTATTAAAAACACATCATTCTCAATCAGCGTAAACAGATTGTGCTGAAGTTTTACTCACAATCAGAACCAAAAAAAAATATATATAAAGCCAGACTTAATTAAGATTTGTTTTTTAGTATTTTTTCTAAGTTGAAAATGAGGTCATCATCATATCCGTAACGGCTGTCAATTTGCCCGTGCTTATGTTTTATGGTGAGGCACCACCACCAGTCCGTCTCAGTGTCATAAAGTTTTTCGCCATTCGGTGGCATTGGCCCAAAAGGCAACACGCCAGCACCAACGGTGAGGTATTAATTAAAAGGGAAATGCTGGCGCAGTCGTTAAAAAATGAGTAATAAAGGTGTTTCCCTTTAACGACAATCGAATAGACATTGCAAGTCACTCTTAGGATAATTAAACCGAAGGGGAATATTTTAATAAAGAAATTAGTTGTAGCTTTCAAGGAATTTACTTCTTCTAATAACAAAAAGAAGTGTAACCGAGGTTATTATGAGGAGGATTTTGTAAAAGAAATCAAGTATATATTTGGGAAAATCATTAAGATTATTATTATTTCAATTTCGTTTTTTACTTGTTCCTTGTTATCATCAAAAATCCAAGATTTCACCTTAAGCTTGAATAAATATTTACTTGTTATAATCATTTTGAGTATTTATAAAGTGTATATAGTCCTTAAGACTATAATTACCAGAACCCAATACATTTTCTGTAAGGTCTTTAATAAATTCAATTGAATACCAAAATAAGCAGTAACCTTTCTCATATCAAATGACGTGGAACCAATGACAATTTCATATTCATAACAAGTGACGCAGACAATACACTCAATGTGACGGTCTATTTATGTGGCCCCAGACTGTATCTATTTCAGTCTGGTTGAAATGCCTACGCGTACCAACGCAAATGTGCCAAAAAAATAAAAATAAAAACAAAACATTCCCAAAAGTCCAAAGTAAAACCATTCAAGAAAAACCTATTCAAAAGTTTATGTGACTTTAATTACGTGACAGCGCACTTGGAATGAAAAAAAAATAAAATGAAGAAAAAACATTGAAATTGTATTAAATATGTATGCAGTTATGGCCAAAGCACTCACACTCTTGCAGGTGGAAGCGACCCTTCAGTTCCATTCCTCACAGCTTCCCCTAGTTTTCCTCAAGGAACCGAAATAGGT